>JAHUYU010001587.1:0-19292 GCA_030439765.1 Tripidium arundinaceum | reverse complement strand
CGCCTTTGCTTTAGTATAAAAAGGGGCTCCTCTCCTCTCAAAGGCATGATAGAATAAATCCCAATTCAATTCACAAGGAGAGAAGAGTAGATTCTTACTTTTTCAGTAGTTGTAATAAGAGAGGTGAGTGAGTGAGGAGAGAGTGGGAGAAGAGTCGGAGTACTAGCAACTTCCCTTAGTGTGCTAGCTACACTAAGTCGAAGTGCTGGAGCCGGGAGCTTCTCCACCTGTACCTCTACAAGCTTCTTACTGTTTGGAGTAAGAGACTTGTTGTTCAACTTTGGCTATTTATCTTAAAGAGTTACCTTTGCACTATTATAGACCTGTGGGTTCGTTGTTCGTCCTTGCGGCGGGTACTCTAGTAGAAGGGCCCTGATAAAGATGGATAACCCTTGCTAGCACGCTAGAGTATTAGTGGATAGCGTAGACGTGGTGTCTAGGCTAGAAGCTATCTTCGTTTGCCTCTTTCCCTATGGATTGAGGGGTAGGCGGCAGGTGGTGATAGCCCTGTCCGTCCCTTGTAATCCCCCACGTTCGGGCTCGTGGTAGAGCAGAGGCCGGCATCGCTTGGCAGACCAAGTGCAATCCGGCGCCTGAAGCAAGTCTATAGTAACAAAGTTATCTCCGTTAAGATATCTATCCTTGGAAAAACCTCGCTACCTCATTCATTTCTCCCTTGTGGTCATAGGTTAACTAGTTGAAGAGTCTAGCACAACCGTTCCTTTGGGAAATTACGATACCCTGAATACTTCCAGGTGAAGTGCTACAACGGTGTATCCGTGCGCTTGCGGATTCCTCTGCTTACGCTAAGAAACACCAACAAACTCAGATCGTAGAGGTACAAGTAGAAGAAGCCGACAAGCCTGGCGATCCTTCTTGACGATGAACTAGAACTAGAACTAGAACTCTTGAAGAGGTAATCTATAACTCCGGTACTACTTCAACTCTTCCCTCTCTTGCTACTAATCTATGATACAATGTGGAGTTCTATATCTTCTATTCTAAAGTTGTCCTTCTTGAGAAGGATTTCAAGTCTTTAAATAGTCGTGCCAAGGCGGTAAAGAAGCGTATACCCCACGTCGCCGACCTCAGGAACCATCATTGAACCGCCACGCGAAAGTCGGTCCGCAGAGGCGGTGCCAGGGGGGCGGCCGTACCAGGGGGTCGGTCGACCTCCTGGTGGCTCCTCTCGCCACCGACTTCGTCTGGTGGGTCCTTGGATGGGCCTGAACTTCTCCCATGTCGGTTATTCACCTTGGATCGGGCACAAAATTTGCCTTCTCTTGATTCCTCCACATTTATGTTGGCCCGAGAAGATGAAATTAATTATTTTGAGCCCAACTTTATATGTTTTCCATTATTCCTGCATAAAATACATAATACACCAAAACTAGTGGAAATAGTTAGTATAAACACCTATCACTATGGTTTGGTGGTTATTTTTTATTAATTTTTAGATAAATGTTGGCATAAATATTAGTCATTAGTAACCGCCAACAAGTTCCCCCACATTTAGCCTTTGCTCGTCCTCGAGTAAAGTGTAGAGATAAAAGTAATCTTGAGCATAAGATCCTGAGATATATAGCTTGCATGAAGTTTGTTCCATACACATACACTTATGCTTGTGGGAAAATATTTTAATTGGAAAATCATGTTGACTAGATTGTTGCGAGGTGTGATATAGTTCTGACATAGAAATCCTACCATTTCTATTCAAAGCACTTGGAGAATTTGTTTTCATAAAAATGTTATAAAACCATAGAATCACATACTCCTCAATTGGTGAGCAATTCCTACCAAAGCCAAATTTGACATCTTGCAAGTTTCAAGCTTTCTACATATGTTGCTTGTTATTGTGTTGAGTTTTGGTCAAGTCTTGTTGACCCTTGTTGAGAGATTTATCATGCTCCCAAGATCAAGATCACGTACACTCCACATACACATGGTGCTCCTACACTGGGAGTACGCAAAAACATGCCTTCATTCAGATCCACCAAAAATTATGCTCCTACACTGGGAGTAGACAAAAATATGTTTGTTAAATAAATACTCCATGTTCTACAAAGTAGTGATCTCTCTCTAAATATGTGGTTTAGAAGAAGAGACATGACTATGCAAAAAAAATATGGACACATGAAGGTCCAAGCACAAAAGAAAAAAAAGGATGAGCACATGTATTGAAAAAGAAAAAAAAGAAGAGATAGCCATGTTTGAAAATAATAAGGTATAGAGAGAGATCATATCTACAAAAGGAGTATAGTTTTAGTTTACCATTATTCACACACATGCACATCTTGATCTAAGAGTATGGCACTTCTCTCCTTGGATCCTCGATTTGACTTTACAACATATGCAGTACAAGTATGCTATCTTTGTTTATCCCTACCTAAAAGCTCCACATAAACCTTTTAGAGGTAGGAGAAAACAAAAGAAGGCAAAAACATTGTTTTGCCTTGGTAAGGATTTATACAACATTGAGTGATTTGAGAGTACCATTTGAGGAGTATAAAGTGAACTATGCTTTTTTCTTGAGAAAAACTTTCAAAACTCCAAGTTGCTAAGATGTGAAATTGGGAAGATGACTTTGTTTCAAGAGCTGTTCCATCTTTCAACACCCCAAGGAAACATGTTAGCTAATGCCACATATCCCACCAGTGTAAGGAATGTTTTGGAATAACTTTTATGCTAGCTATATATCTCAGGATCTTATGCTCAAGATTACTTTTATCTCTACACTTTACTCAAGGACGAGTAAAGGCTAAGTGTGGGGAGCTTGTTGGCGGTCCTTAACTCCAATCTTTACCCGCCAACTTTCATATAAAATATGCTCAATTAAACACCGAACTTAGATATAGGGCTTTAGAACTAATCATTTCCATGAGTTTTGGTGAATTATCTGTTTTGCAGGACACAAATACAAATGCATGGATAATTTCATCAAAAGGTGCTTTCCAATGTTGATTCGCGCAAAGAATGGAGAAGGCGCCAAACATCGCAACACCAACGGGGCAAAAACACCACGCAACAGTGTTCCAAGCCCAACCAGAGACCACCTCGCAAAGGCGGTGGCCATTTGGGCCACCTAGTGGGCCGGCCGGCCCAGGGGGCGGCCGCCCCCCCTAGCACCGCCATATGCCCTGGTCTTTCTCTGGCGGTGGCATGGAGGCATGCAACGTCGGTTCCCCGGGTGCTTTGCGCCAAAAATAGGGAGTAGCACCGCCTTTGCTTTAGTATAAAAAGGGGCTCCCCTCTCCTCTCAAAGGCATGATAGAATAAATCCCAATTCAATTCACAAGGAGAGAAGAGTAGATTCTTACTTTTTCAGTAGTTGTAATAAGAGAGGTGAGTGAGTGAGGAGAGAGTGGGAGAAGAGTCGGAGTACTAGCAACTTCCCTTAGTGTGCTAGCTACACTAAGTCGAAGTGCTGGAGCCGGGAGCTTCTCCACCTGTACCTCTACAAGCTTCTTACTGTTTGGAGTAAGAGACTTGTTGTTCAACTTTGGCTATTTATCTTAAAGAGTTACCTTTGCACTATTATAGACCTGTGGGTTCGTTGTTCGTCCTTGCGGCGGGTACTCTAGTAGAAGGGCCCTGATAAAGATGGATAACCCTTGCTAGCACGCTAGAGTATTAGTGGATAGCGTAGACGTGGTGTCTAGGCTAGAAGCTATCTTCGTTTGCCTCTTTCCCTATGGATTGAGGGGTAGGCGGCAGGTGGTGATAGCCCTGTCCGTCCCTTGTAATCCCCCACGTTCGGGCTCGTGGTAGAGCAGAGGCCGGCATCGCTTGGCAGACCAAGTGCAATCCGGCGCCTGAAGCAAGTCTATAGTAACAAAGTTATCTCCGTTAAGATATCTATCCTTGGAAAAACCTCGCTACCTCATTCATTTCTCCCTTGTGGTCATAGGTTAACTAGTTGAAGAGTCTAGCACAACCGTTCCTTTGGGAAATTACGATACCCTGAATACTTCCAGGTGAAGTGCTACAACGGTGTATCCGTGCGCTTGCGGATTCCTCTGCTTACGCTAAGATACACCAACAAATAAAGTGCTGACTCTTACACTAAGAGTTACACAATTCATTTTGTTCATCTACTAAAAATGCTCCAATTATTTTGCCTTTCTTTCATCCTACTTCTATTTGGCTTATGTGGAGTTATAGGTAGGTATGAAGAAAATAACTTACTTGTATTTCATAATATTGCTAAGTCAAAAACCGGACCGAAAGGAGATACAAATCATACACTTAGATCAAGAAGTGCAAGTGTGTGTTCATGGATCGTTATATTATTTTTGTACTCCTTTTATGATGACTCTCTTTTTCTTTTGAAAGTGCTTCTAAGAGTATGGGCTATCTTATTCTCACTGGCGGGCATCGAGGTACCCATTGTTTTCTCTCGGGGCGGGCATCAAAGTACCCATTGTTTTCTCTCTTTTTTTATGCATCATGATCTTTAGCATGCTTTCTTTTTCTCATGCACTTTGGTATTTTTTTCACATAGCCCATATTCTTTTGGCACATGAATATTTTTTTAAGAGAGAATCATAATAATTGGAGCATTTTTAGTAGATGAACAAAATGAATTGTGTAACTCTTAGTGTAAGAGTCAGCACTTTATTTGTTGGTGTATCTTAGCGTAAGCAGAGGAATCCGCAAGCGCACGGATACACCGTTGTAGCACTTCACCTGGAAGTATTCAGGGTATCGTAATTTCCCAAAGGAACGGTTGTGCTAGACTCTTCAACTAGTTAACCTATGACCACAAGGGAGAAATGAATGAGGTAGCGAGGTTTTTCCAAGGATAGATATCTTAACGGAGATAACTTTGTTACTATAGACTTGCTTCAGGCGCCGGATTGCACTTGGTCTGCCAAGCGATGCCGGCCTCTGCTCTACCACGAGCCCGAACGTGGGGGATTACAAGGGACGGACAGGGCTATCACCACCTGCCGCCTACCCCTCAATCCATAGGGAAAGAGGCAAACGAAGATAGCTTCTAGCCTAGACACCACGTCTACGCTATCCACTAATACTCTAGCGTGCTAGCAAGGGTTATCCATCTTTATCAGGGCCCTTCTACTAGAGTACCCGCCGCAAGGACGAACAACGAACCCACAGGTCTATAATAGTGCAAAGGTAACTCTTTAAGATAAATAGCCAAAGTTGAACAACAAGTCTCTTACTCCAAACAGTAAGAAGCTTGTAGAGGTACAGGTGGAGAAGCTCCCGGCTCCAGCACTTCGACTTAGTGTAGCTAGCACACTAAGGGAAGTTGCTAGTACTCCGACTCTTCTCCCACTCTCTCCTCACTCACTCACCTCTCTTATTACAACTACTGAAAAAGTAAGAATCTACTCTTCTCTCCTTGTGAATTGAATTGGGATTTATTCTATCATGCCTTTGAGAGGAGAGGGAGCCCCTTTTTATACTAAAGCAAAGGCGGTGCTACTCCCTATTTTTGGCGCAAAGCACCCGGGGAACCGACGTTGCATGCCTCCATGCCACCGCCAGAGAAAGACCAGGGCATATGGCGGTGCTAGGGGGGGCGGCCGCCCCCTGGGCCGGCCGGCCCACTAGGTGGCCCAAATGGCCACCGCCTTTGCGAGGTGGTCTCTGGTTGGGCTTGGAACACTGTTGCGTGGTGTTTTGCCCGTTGGTGTTGCGATGTTTGGCGCCTTCTCCATTCTTTGCGCGAATCAACATTGGAAAGCACCTTTTGATGAAATTATCCATGCATTTGTATTTGTGTCCTGCAAAACAGATAATTCACCAAAACTCATGGAAATGATTAGTTCTAAAGCCCTATATCTAAGTTCGGTGTTTAATTGAGCATATTTTATATGAAAGTTGGCGGGTAAAGATTGGAGTTAAGGACCGCCAACAAGCTCCCCCACACTTAGCCTTTACTCGTCCTTGAGTAAAGTGTAGAGATAAAAAGTAATCTTGAGCATAAGATCCTGAGATATATAGCTAGCATAAAAGTTATTCCAAAACATTCCTTACACTGGTGGGATATGTGGCATTAGCTAACATGTTTCCTTGGGGTGTTGAAAGATGGAACAGCTCTTGAAACAAAGTCATCTTCCCAATTTCACATCTTAGCAACTTGGAGTTTTGAAAGTTTTTCTCAAGAAAAAAAGCATAGTTCACTTTATACTCCTCAAATGGTACTCTCAAATCACTCAATGTTGTATAAATCCTTACCAAGGCAAAACAATGTTTTTGCCTTCTTTTGTTTTCTCCTACCTCTAAAAAGGTTTATGTGGAGCTTTTAGGTAGGGATAAACAAAGATAGCATACTTGTACTGCATATGTTGTAAAGTCAAATCGAGGATCCAAGGAGAGAAGTGCCATACTCTTAGATCAAGATGTGCATGTGTGTGAATAATGGTAAACTAAAACTATACTCCTTTTGTAGATATGATCTCTCTCTATACCTTATTATTTTCAAACATGGCTATCTCTTTCTTTTTTTTCTTTTCAATACATGTGCTCATCCTTTTTTTTCTTTTGTGCTTGGACCTTCATGTGTCCATATTTTTTTTGCATAGTCATGTCTCTTCTTCTAACCACATATTTAGAGAGAGATCACTACTTTGTAGAACATGGAGTATTTATTTAACAAACATATTTTTGTCTACTCCCAGTGTAGGAGCATAATTTTTGGTGGATCTGAATGAAGGCATGTTTTTGCGTACTCCCAGTGTAGAGCACCATGTGTATGTGGAGTGTACGTGATCTTGATCTTGGGAGCATGATAAATCTCTCAACAAGGGTCAACAAGACTTGACCAAACTCAACACAATAACAAGCAACATATGTAGAAAGCTTGAAACTTGCAAGATGTCAAATTTGGCTTTGGTAGGAATTGCTCACCAATTGAGGAGTATGTGATTCTATGGTTTTATAACATTTTTATGAAAACAAATTCTCCAAGTGCTTTGAATAGAAATGGTAGGATTTCTATGTCAGAACTATATCACACCTCGCAACAATCTAGTCAACATGATTTTCCAATTAAAATATTTTCCCACAAGCATAAGTGTATGTGTATGGAACAAACTTCATGCAAGCTATATATCTCAGGATCTTATGCTCAAGATTACTTTTATCTCTACACTTTACTCGAGGACGAGCAAAGGCTAAATGTGGGGGAACTTGTTGGCGGTTACTAATGACTAATATTTATGCCAACATTTATCTAAAAATTAATAAAAAATAACCACCAAACCATAGTGATAGGTGTTTATACTAACTATTTCCACTAGTTTTGGTGTATTATGTATTTTATGCAGGAATAATGGAAAACATATAAAGTTGGGCTCAAAATAATTAATTTCATCTTCTCGGGCCAACATAAATGTGGAGGAATCAAGAGAAGGCAATTTTGTGCCCGATCCAAGGTGAATAACCGACATGGGAGAAGTTCAGGCCCATCCAAGGACCCACCAGACGAAGTCGGTGGCGAGAGGAGCCACCAGGAGGTCGACCGACCCCCTGGTACGGCCGCCCCCCTGGCACCGCCTCTGCGGACCGACTTTCGCGTGGCGGTTCAATGATGGTTCCTGAGGTCGGCGACGTGGGGTATACGCTTCTTTACCGCCTTGGCACGACTATTTAAAGACTTGAAATCCTTCTCAAGAAGGACAACTTTAGAATAGAAGATATAGAACTCCACATTGTATCATTAGATTAGTAGCAAGAGAGGGAAGAGTTGAAGTAGTACCGGAGTTATAGATTACCTCTTCAAGAGTTCTAGTTCTAGTTCTAGTTCATCGTCAAGAAGGATCGCCAGGCTTGTCGGCTTCTTCTACTTGTACCTCTACGATCTGAGTTTGTTGGTGTTTCTTAGCGTAAGCAGAGGAATCCGCAAGCGCACGGATACACCGTTGTAGCACTTCACCTGGAAGTATTCAGGGTATCGTAATTTCCCAAAGGAACGGTTGTGCTAGACTCTTCAACTAGTTAACCTATGACCACAAGGGAGAAATGAATGAGGTAGCGAGGTTTTTCCAAGGATAGATATCTTAACGGAGATAACTTTGTTACTATAGACTTGCTTCAGGCGCCGGATTGCACTTGGTCTGCCAAGCGATGCCGGCCTCTGCTCTACCACGAGCCCGAACGTGGGGGATTACAAGGGACGGACAGGGCTATCACCACCTGCCGCCTACCCCTCAATCCATAGGGAAAGAGGCAAACGAAGATAGCTTCTAGCCTAGACACCACGTCTACGCTATCCACTAATACTCTAGCGTGCTAGCAAGGGTTATCCATCTTTATCAGGGCCCTTCTACTAGAGTACCCGCCGCAAGGACGAACAACGAACCCACAGGTCTATAATAGTGCAAAGGTAACTCTTTAAGATAAATAGCCAAAGTTGAACAACAAGTCTCTTACTCCAAACAGTAAGAAGCTTGTAGAGGTACAGGTGGAGAAGCTCCCGGCTCCAGCACTTCGACTTAGTGTAGCTAGCACACTAAGGGAAGTTGCTAGTACTCCGACTCTTCTCCCACTCTCTCCTCACTCACTCACCTCTCTTATTACAACTACTGAAAAAGTAAGAATCTACTCTTCTCTCCTTGTGAATTGAATTGGGATTTATTCTATCATGCCTTTGAGAGGAGAGGGAGCCCCTTTTTATACTAAAGCAAAGGCGGTGCTACTCCCTATTTTTGGCGCAAAGCACCCGGGGAACCGACGTTGCATGCCTCCATGCCACCGCCAGAGAAAGACCAGGGCATATGGCGGTGCTAGGGGGGGCGGCCGCCCCCTGGGCCGGCCGGCCCACTAGGTGGCCCAAATGGCCACCGCCTTTGCGAGGTGGTCTCTGGTTGGGCTTGGAACACTGTTGCGTGGTGTTTTGCCCCGTTGGTGTTGCGATGTTTGGCGCCTTCTCCATTCTTTGCGCGAATCAACATTGGAAAGCACCTTTTGATGAAATTATCCATGCATTTGTATTTGTGTCCTGCAAAACAGATAATTCACCAAAACTCATGGAAATGATTAGTTCTAAAGCCCTATATCTAAGTTCGGTGTTTAATTGAGCATATTTTATATGAAAGTTGGCGGGTAAAGATTGGAGTTAAGGACCGCCAACAAGCTCCCCCACACTTAGCCTTTACTCGTCCTTGAGTAAAGTGTAGAGATAAAAGTAATCTTGAGCATAAGATCCTGAGATATATAGCTTGCATGAAGTTTGTTCCATACACATACACTTATGCTTGTGGGAAAATATTTTAATTGGAAAATCATGTTGACTAGATTGTTGCGAGGTGTGATATAGTTCTGACATAGAAATCCTACCATTTCTATTCAAAGCACTTGGAGAATTTGTTTTCATAAAAATGTTATAAATCCCAATTCAATTCACAAGGAGAGAAGAGTAGATTCTTACTTTTTCAGTAGTTGTAATAAGAGAGGTGAGTGAGTGAGGAGAGAGTGGGAGAAGAGTCGGAGTACTAGCAACTTCCCTTAGTGTGCTAGCTACACTAAGTCGAAGTGCTGGAGCCGGGAGCTTCTCCACCTGTACCTCTACAAGCTTCTTACTGTTTGGAGTAAGAGACTTGTTGTTCAACTTTGGCTATTTATCTTAAAGAGTTACCTTTGCACTATTATAGACCTGTGGGTTCGTTGTTCGTCCTTGCGGCGGGTACTCTAGTAGAAGGGCCCTGATAAAGATGGATAACCCTTGCTAGCACGCTAGAGTATTAGTGGATAGCGTAGACGTGGTGTCTAGGCTAGAAGCTATCTTCGTTTGCCTCTTTCCCTATGGATTGAGGGGTAGGCGGCAGGTGGTGATAGCCCTGTCCGTCCCTTGTAATCCCCCACGTTCGGGCTCGTGGTAGAGCAGAGGCCGGCATCGCTTGGCAGACCAAGTGCAATCCGGCGCCTGAAGCAAGTCTATAGTAACAAAGTTATCTCCGTTAAGATATCTATCCTTGGAAAAACCTCGCTACCTCATTCATTTCTCCCTTGTGGTCATAGGTTAACTAGTTGAAGAGTCTAGCACAACCGTTCCTTTGGGAAATTACGATACCCTGAATACTTCCAGGTGAAGTGCTACAACGGTGTATCCGTGCGCTTGCGGATTCCTCTGCTTACGCTAAGAAACACCAACAAACTCAGATCGTAGAGGTACAAGTAGAAGAAGCCGACAAGCCTGGCGATCCTTCTTGACGATGAACTAGAACTAGAACTAGAACTCTTGAAGAGGTAATCTATAACTCCGGTACTACTTCAACTCTTCCCTCTCTTGCTACTAATCTAATGATACAATGTGGAGTTCTATATCTTCTATTCTAAAGTTGTCCTTCTTGAGAAGGATTTCAAGTCTTTAAATAGTCGTGCCAAGGCGGTAAAGAAGCGTATACCCCACGTCGCCGACCTCAGGAACCATCATTGAACCGCCACGCGAAAGTCGGTCCGCAGAGGCGGTGCCAGGGGGGCGGCCGTACCAGGGGGTCGGTCGACCTCCTGGTGGCTCCTCTCGCCACCGACTTCGTCTGGTGGGTCCTTGGATGGGCCTGAACTTCTCCCATGTCGGTTATTCACCTTGGATCGGGCACAAAATTGCCTTCTCTTGATTCCTCCACATTTATGTTGGCCCGAGAAGATGAAATTAATTATTTTGAGCCCAACTTTATATGTTTTCCATTATTCCTGCATAAAATACATAATACACCAAAACTAGTGGAAATAGTTAGTATAAACACCTATCACTATGGTTTGGTGGTTATTTTTTATTAATTTTTAGATAAATGTTGGCATAAATATTAGTCATTAGTAACCGCCAACAAGTTCCCCCACATTTAGCCTTTGCTCGTCCTCGAGTAAAGTTAAGACTAAGATGGTTCCCGTTACCTTGACTTCAGAAATTTATATACTAATCACTCCTTTGCTTTACCCCCTTACTCATGAGTATTCAAAGTGTCTACCAAACTATCTTGAGTAATTGAACAATAGAATAGCTGGATTCAAATCCTCTTGTTACATCTTGATCAGATACTTGGGGTTTTAATTATTTTTCAAAGAAAATCCATATGTTCCTCAAATGATTCTCTCAAATCTCTCAATAAAATGTATTCCTCACCAAAGGCTTTTGAATTTTGCCTTTCTTTCATCCTACTTCTATTTGGCTTATGTGGAGTTATAGGTAGGTATGAAGAAAATAACTTACTTGTATTTCATAATATTGCTAAGTCAAAAACCGGACCGAAAGGAGATACAAATCATACACTTAGATCAAGAAGTGCAAGTGTGTGTTCATGGATCGTATATTATTTTTGTACTCCTTTTATGATGACTCTCTTTTTCTTTTGAAAGTGCTTCTAAGAGTATGGGCTATCTTATTCTCACTGGCGGGCATCGAGGTACCCATTGTTTTCTCTCGGGGCGGGCATCAAAGTACCCATTGTTTTCTCTCTCCTTGGATCCTCGATTTGACTTTACAACATATGCAGTACAAGTATGCTATCTTTGTTTATCCCTACCTAAAAGCTCCACATAAACCTTTTTAGAGGTAGGAGAAAACAAAAGAAGGCAAAAACATTGTTTTGCCTTGGTAAGGATTTATACAACATTGAGTGATTTGAGAGTACCATTTGAGGAGTATAAAGTGAACTATGCTTTTTTCTTGAGAAAAACTTTCAAAACTCCAAGTTGCTAAGATGTGAAATTGGGAAGATGACTTTGTTTCAAGAGCTGTTCCATCTTTCAACACCCCAAGGAAACATGTTAGCTAATGCCACATATCCCACCAGTGTAAGGAATGTTTTGGAATAACTTTTATGCTAGCTATATATCTCAGGATCTTATGCTCAAGATTACTTTTATCTCTACACTTTACTCAAGGACGAGTAAAGGCTAAGTGTGGGGGAGCTTGTTGGCGGTCCTTAACTCCAATCTTTACCCGCCAACTTTCATATAAAATATGCTCAATTAAACACCGAACTTAGATATAGGGCTTTAGAACTAATCATTTCCATGAGTTTTGGTGAATTATCTGTTTTGCAGGACACAAATACAAATGCATGGATAATTTCATCAAAAGGTGCTTTCCAATGTTGATTCGCGCAAAGAATGGAGAAGGCGCCAAACATCGCAACACCAACGGGGCAAAACACCACGCAACAGTGTTCCAAGCCCAACCAGAGACCACCTCGCAAAGGCGGTGGCCATTTGGGCCACCTAGTGGGCCGGCCGGCCCAGGGGGCGGCCGCCCCCCCTAGCACCGCCATATGCCCTGGTCTTTCTCTGGCGGTGGCATGGAGGCATGCAACGTCGGTTCCCCGGGTGCTTTGCGCCAAAAATAGGGAGTAGCACCGCCTTTGCTTTAGTATAAAAAGGGGCTCCCTCTCCTCTCAAAGGCATGATAGAATAAATCCCAATTCAATTCACAAGGAGAGAAGAGTAGATTCTTACTTTTTCAGTAGTTGTAATAAGAGAGGTGAGTGAGTGAGGAGAGAGTGGGAGAAGAGTCGGAGTACTAGCAACTTCCCTTAGTGTGCTAGCTACACTAAGTCGAAGTGCTGGAGCCGGGAGCTTCTCCACCTGTACCTCTACAAGCTTCTTACTGTTTGGAGTAAGAGACTTGTTGTTCAACTTTGGCTATTTATCTTAAAGAGTTACCTTTGCACTATTATAGACCTGTGGGTTCGTTGTTCGTCCTTGCGGCGGGTACTCTAGTAGAAGGGCCCTGATAAAGATGGATAACCCTTGCTAGCACGCTAGAGTATTAGTGGATAGCGTAGACGTGGTGTCTAGGCTAGAAGCTATCTTCGTTTGCCTCTTTCCCTATGGATTGAGGGGTAGGCGGCAGGTGGTGATAGCCCTGTCCGTCCCTTGTAATCCCCCACGTTCGGGCTCGTGGTAGAGCAGAGGCCGGCATCGCTTGGCAGACCAAGTGCAATCCGGCGCCTGAAGCAAGTCTATAGTAACAAAGTTATCTCCGTTAAGATATCTATCCTTGGAAAAACCTCGCTACCTCATTCATTTCTCCCTTGTGGTCATAGGTTAACTAGTTGAAGAGTCTAGCACAACCGTTCCTTTGGGAAATTACGATACCCTGAATACTTCCAGGTGAAGTGCTACAACGGTGTATCCGTGCGCTTGCGGATTCCTCTGCTTACGCTAAGAAACACCAACAAACTCAGATCGTAGAGGTACAAGTAGAAGAAGCCGACAAGCCTGGCGATCCTTCTTGACGATGAACTAGAACTAGAACTAGAACTCTTGAAGAGGTAATCTATAACTCCGGTACTACTTCAACTCTTCCCTCTCTTGCTACTAATCTAATGATACAATGTGGAGTTCTATATCTTCTATTCTAAAGTTGTCCTTCTTGAGAAGGATTTCAAGTCTTTAAATAGTCGTGCCAAGGCGGTAAAGAAGCGTATACCCCACGTCGCCGACCTCAGGAACCATCATTGAACCGCCACGCGAAAGTCGGTCCGCAGAGGCGGTGCCAGGGGGGCGGCCGTACCAGGGGGTCGGTCGACCTCCTGGTGGCTCCTCTCGCCACCGACTTCGTCTGGTGGGTCCTTGGATGGGCCTGAACTTCTCCCATGTCGGTTATTCACCTTGGATCGGGCACAAAATTGCCTTCTCTTGATTCCTCCACATTTATGTTGGCCCGAGAAGATGAAATTAATTATTTTGAGCCCAACTTTATATGTTTTCCATTATTCCTGCATAAAATACATAATACACCAAAACTAGTGGAAATAGTTAGTATAAACACCTATCACTATGGTTTGGTGGTTATTTTTTATTAATTTTTAGATAAATGTTGGCATAAATATTAGTCATTAGTAACCGCCAACAAGTTCCCCCACATTTAGCCTTTGCTCGTCCTCGAGTAAAGTTAAGACTAAGATGGTTCCCGTTACCTTGACTTCAGAAATTTATATACTAATCACTCCTTTGCTTTACCCCCTTACTCATGAGTATTCAAAGTGTCTACCAAACTATCTTGAGTAATTGAACAATAGAATAGCTGGATTCAAATCCTCTTGTTACATCTTGATCAGATACTTGGGGTTTTAATTATTTTTCAAAGAAAATCCATATGTTCCTCAAATGATTCTCTCAAATCTCTCAATAAAATGTATTCCTCACCAAAGGCTTTTGAATTTTGCCTTTCTTTCATCCTACTTCTATTTGGCTTATGTGGAGTTATAGGTAGGTATGAAGAAAATAACTTACTTGTATTTCATAATATTGCTAAGTCAAAAACCGGACCGAAAGGAGATACAAATCATACACTTAGATCAAGAAGTGCAAGTGTGTGTTCATGGATCGTATATTATTTTTGTACTCCTTTTATGATGACTCTCTTTTTCTTTTGAAAGTGCTTCTAAGAGTATGGGCTATCTTATTCTCACTGGCGGGCATCGAGGTACCCATTGTTTTCTCTCGGGGCGGGCATCAAAGTACCCATTGTTTTCTCTCTTTTTTTATGCATCATGATCTTTAGCATGCTTTCTTTTTCTCATGCACTTTGGTATTTTTTTTCACATAGCCCATATTCTTTTGGCACATGAATATTTTTTTAAGAGAGAATCATAATAATTGGAGCATTTTTAGTAGATGAACAAAATGAATTGTGTAACTCTTAGTGTAAGAGTCAGCACTTTATTTGTTGGTGTACGTGGATCTTGATCTTGGGTGCATGAAAATAATCTCAACAATGGTCACAACAATTTGACAAAGCTCAATAAAAATTCAAGTAGCATATGAGTCAGGTTTCTTATACTAAAAACATCATATGGCTCTGGTAGGAATTAATATCACTGAGGAACATGGTTTTATATTTTAAAATGAAATCCCAAGTACTTTTCAAGACTTTACAAGTTTCAAATCATCCTACTATATCTCAAAGCTCAATTACTTAGATAAAATGGGGTCCCTATAAAAAATTACTCATAAGTTTAGGAAATTCAGCATTGGAATAAAAAGTATATAAATTCTGAAGTCAAGGTAACGGGAACCATCTTAGTCTTAACTTTACTCGAGGACGAGCAAAGGCTAAATGTGGGGGAACTTGTTGGCGGTTACTAATGACTAATATTTATGCCAACATTTATCTAAAAATTAATAAAAAATAACCACCAAACCATAGTGATAGGTGTTTATACTAACTATTTCCACTAGTTTTGGTGTATTATGTATTTTATGCAGGAATAATGGAAAACATATAAAGTTGGGCTCAAAATAATTAATTTCATCTTCTCGGGCCAACATAAATGTGGAGGAATCAAGAGAAGGCAATTTTGTGCCCGATCCAAGGTGAATAACCGACATGGGAGAAGTTCAGGCCCATCCAAGGACCCACCAGACGAAGTCGGTGGCGAGAGGAGCCACCAGGAGGTCGACCGACCCCCTGGTACGGCCGCCCCCCTGGCACCGCCTCTGCGGACCGACTTTCGCGTGGCGGTTCAATGATGGTTCCTGAGGTCGGCGACGTGGGGTATACGCTTCTTTACCGCCTTGGCACGACTATTTAAAGACTTGAAATCCTTCTCAAGAAGGACAACTTTAGAATAGAAGATATAGAACTCCACATTGTATCATTAGATTAGTAGCAAGAGAGGGAAGAGTTGAAGTAGTACCGGAGTTATAGATTACCTCTTCAAGAGTTCTAGTTCTAGTTCTAGTTCATCGTCAAGAAGGATCGCCAGGCTTGTCGGCTTCTTCTACTTGTACCTCTACGATCTGAGTTTGTTGGTGTTTCTTAGCGTAAGCAGAGGAATCCGCAAGCGCACGGATACACCGTTGTAGCACTTCACCTGGAAGTATTCAGGGTATCGTAATTTCCCAAAGGAACGGTTGTGCTAGACTCTTCAACTAGTTAACCTATGACCACAAGGGAGAAATGAATGAGGTAGCGAGGTTTTTCCAAGGATAGATATCTTAACGGAGATAACTTTGTTACTATAGACTTGCTTCAGGCGCCGGATTGCACTTGGTCTGCCAAGCGATGCCGGCCTCTGCTCTACCACGAGCCCGAACGTGGGGGATTACAAGGGACGGACAGGGCTATCACCACCTGCCGCCTACCCCTCAATCCATAGGGAAAGAGGCAAACGAAGATAGCTTCTAGCCTAGACACCACGTCTACGCTATCCACTAATACTCTAGCGTGCTAGCAAGGGTTATCCATCTTTATCAGGGCCCTTCTACTAGAGTACCCGCCGCAAGGACGAACAACGAACCCACAGGTCTATAATAGTGCAAAGGTAACTCTTTAAGATAAATAGCCAAAGTTGAACAACAAGTCTCTTACTCCAAACAGTAAGAAGCTTGTAGAGGTACAGGTGGAGAAGCTCCCGGCTCCAGCACTTCGACTTAGTGTAGCTAGCACACTAAGGGAAGTTGCTAGTACTCCGACTCTTCTCCCACTCTCTCCTCACTCACTCACCTCTCTTATTACAACTACTGAAAAAGTAAGAATCTACTCTTCTCTCCTTGTGAATTGAATTGGGATTTATTCTATCATGCCTTTGAGAGGAGAGGGAACCCCTTTTTATACTAAAGCAAAGGCGGTGCTACTCCCTATTTTTGGCGCAAAGCACCCGGGGAACCGACGTTGCATGCCTCCATGCCACCGCCAGAGAAAGACCAGGGCATATGGCGGTGCTAGGGGGGGCGGCCGCCCCCTGGGCCGGCCGGCCCACTAGGTGGCCCAAATGGCCACCGCCTTTGCGAGGTGGTCTCTGGTTGGGCTTGGAACACTGTTGCGTGGTGTTTTGCCCCGTTGGTGTTGCGATGTTTGGCGCCTTCTCCATTCTTTGCGCGAATCAACATTGGAAAGCACCTTTTGATGAAATTATCCATGCATTTGTATTTGTGTCCTGCAAAACAGATAATTCACCAAAACTCATGGAAATGATTAGTTCTAAAGCCCTATATCTAAGTTCGGTGTTTAATTGAGCATATTTTATATGAAAGTTGGCGGGTAAAGATTGGAGTTAAGGACCGCCAACAAGCTCCCCCACACTTAGCCTTTACTCGTCCTTGAGTAAAGTGTAGAGATAAAAGTAATCTTGAGCATAAGATCCTGAGATATATAGCTAGCATAAAAGTTATTCCAAAACATTCCTTACACTGGTGGGATATGTGGCATTAGCTAACATGTTTCCTTGGGGTGTTGAAAGATGGAACAGCTCTTGAAACAAAGTCATCTTCCCAATTTCACATCTTAGCAACTTGGAGTTTTGAAAGTTTTTCTCAAGAAAAAAGCATAGTTCACTTTATACTCCTCAAATGGTACTCTCAAATCACTCAATGTTGTATAAATCCTTACCAAGGCAAAACAATGTTTTTGCCTTCTTTTGTTTTCTCCTACCTCTAAAAAGGTTTATGTGGAGCTTTTAGGTAGGGATAAACAAAGATAGCATACTTGTACTGCATATGTTGTAAAGTCAAATCGAGGATCCAAGGAGAGAGAAAACAATGGGTACTTTGATGTCCGCCCCGAGAGAAAACAATGGGTACCTCGATGCCCGCCAGTGAGAATAAGATAGCCCATACTCTTAGAAGCACTTTCAAAAGAAAAAGAGAGTCATCATAAAAGGAGTACAAAAATAATATACGATCCATGAACACACACTTGCACTTCTTGATCTAAGTGTATGATTTGTATCTCCTTTCGGTCCGGTTTTTGACTTAGCAATATTATGAAATACAAGTAAGTTATTTTCTTCATACCTACCTATAACTCCACATAAGCCAAATAGAAGTAGGATGAAAGAAAGGCAAAATTCAAAAGCCTTTGGTGAGGAATACATTTTATTGAGAGATTTGAGAGAATCATTTGAGGAACATATGGATTTTCTTTGAAAAATAATTAAAACCCCAAGTATCTGATCAAGATGTAACAAGAGGATTTGAATCCAGCTATTCTATTGTTCAATTACTCAAGATAGTTTGGTAGACACTTTGAATACTCATGAGTAAGGGGGTAAAGCAAAGGAGTGATTAGTATATAAATTTCTGAAGTCAAGGTAACGGGAACCATCTTAGTCTTAACTTTACTCGAGGACGAGCAAAGGCTAAATGTGGGGGAACTTGTTGGCGGTTACTAATGACTAATATTTATGCCAACATTTATCTAAAAATTAATAAAAAATAACCACCAAACCATAGTGATAGGTGTTTATACTAACTATTTCCACTAGTTTTGGTGTATTATGTATTTTATGCAGGAATAATGGAAAACATATAAAGTTGGGCTCAAAATAATTAATTTCATCTTCTCGGGCCAACATAAATGTGGAGGAATCAAGAGAAGGCAATTTTGTGCCCGATCCAAGGTGAATAACCGACATGGGAGAAGTTCAGGCCCATCCAAGGACCCACCAGACGAAGTCGGTGGCGAGAGGAGCCACCAGGAGGTCGACCGACCCCCTGGTACGGCCGCCCCCCTGGCACCGCCTCTGCGGACCGACTTTCGCGTGGCGGTTCAATGATGGTTCCTGAGGTCGGCGACGTGGGGTATACGCTTCTTTACCGCCTTGGCACGACTATTTAAAGACTTGAAATCCTTCTCAAGAAGGACAACTTTAGAATAGAAGATATAGAACTCCACATTGTATCATTAGATTAGTAGCAAGAGAGGGAAGAGTTGAAGTAGTACCGGAGTTATAGATTACCTCTTCAAGAGTTCTAGTTCTAGTTCTAGTTCATCGTCAAGAAGGATCGCCAGGCTTGTCGGCTTCTTCTACTTGTACCTCTACGATCTGAGTTTGTTGGTGTTTCTTAGCGTAAGCAGAGGAATCCGCAAGCGCACGGATACACCGTTGTAGCACTTCACCTGGAAGTATTCAGGGTATCGTAATTTCCCAAAGGAACGGTTGTGCTAGACTCTTCAACTAGTTAACCTATGACCACAAGGGAGAAATGAATGAGGTAGCGAGGTTTTTCCAAGGATAGATATCTTAACGGAGATAACTTTGTTACTATAGACTTGCTTCAGGCGCCGGATTGCACTTGGTCTGCCAAGCGATGCCGGCCTCTGCTCTACCACGAGCCCGAACGTGGGGGATTACAAGGGACGGACAGGGCTATCACCACCTGCCGCCTACCCCTCAATCCATAGGGAAAGAGGCAAACGAAGATAGCTTCTAGCCTAGACACCACGTCTACGCTATCCACTAATACTCTAGCGTGCTAGCAAGGGTTATCCATCTTTATCAGGGCCCTTCTACTAGAGTACCCGCCGCAAGGACGAACAACGAACCCACAGGTCTATAATAGTGCAAAGGTAACTCTTTAAGATAAATAGCCAAAGT
>JAHUYU010000751.1:0-18678 GCA_030439765.1 Tripidium arundinaceum | reverse complement strand
CAAAGGGCAAAGTGTGGGGGAGTTTATTGGCGGTCCTTAACTCCAATTTCTAACCACCAACTCTCATATAAAATCGATTCATATGAACACCAAACTTAGAATTCGGTCTTATAACTAACAAGTTCCACAAGTTTTGGTGATTCATCATTTGCAAGAGAGCATTTATGGAAACCACCAAAAATGGGCTCAAAAGCGTACATGATACACATAAAATGCATCATCCAACATGAGCCCAAGAGGAGAAGGCCCAATGCCAGGCAAATCAGGGCCCGCTCAGGTCACACATTTAAATACAAGTGGAAAATAACCAAGGCACCCAGCAACGGTCCACTCCAAAGAAGAATTTGGGCAGAACACCGACATGGCAGTGGTCCAGGCCCACCCAGGAACCGACCACGTGAAGGCGGTCGCGAGGCAAGCCAACAGGGTGCGGCCGCACCCCTGCCGCCTCTTCTCGGTCCCACCTTTCTACGGCGGTTGCATGCCGCCATGTATAGGCGGTTCCCGGGTGTTTCCTAATTTTTCTACGCCAAACTGACCTCACTCCACTATATAAGAAGAGGATGAGCTACCCTTCAACATCAACACACCAAGGAGGAAGAGCACCACACTTGAGCAACATTCTAAGGGCTTAGGCCCTAGATAGCTATTAGAGTTAGTAGCGAGAGATGTGAGGGAAGAGAACGGGGAAGCACCGGGCTTGTCGGTGTCTCCCCAACTTGTACCTCGATGAGCACTTGTACTTCAATGGATCCATCTGCTAAATGAGTGTTCGTGGTTCTTATGCTTTTAAGTCTATGTTTATTTAAGCTTTCTACTTACGCTGCTTGTTATTGTGTTGAGTTTGGTCAAGTCTTGTTGACCCTTGTTGAGAGATTTATCATGCTCCCAAGATCAAGATCACGTACACTCCACATACACATGCTGCTCCTACACTGGGAGTATGCAAAAACATGCCTTCATTCAGATCCACCAAAAATTCTGCTCCTACACTGGGAGTAGACAAAAATATGTTTGTTAAATAAATACTCCATGTTCTAAAAGATAATGATCTCTTTCTAAATATGTGTTTTAGAAAAAAAGAGACATGGGCTATGCAAAAGTTTTAAAAAAAATTTGGACACATGAAGGTCCAAGTACAAAAAAAAGATGAGCACATGAAGGCTCATGTACTGAAAAAAGAGAGCAAAGAAAAAAAGAGATAGCCATGTCTCAAAATAATAAGTTATAGAGAGAGATCATTTTAGAAAAGGAGTATATTCTTACCATCTTCCACACACACGCACATCTTGATCTAAGAGCATGGCACTTCTCTCCTTGGATCCTCGGTTTGACTTTACAATATATGCAATACAAGTATGCTATCTTGTTTATCCCTACCCCTCAACCGTAGGGCACGAGGCAAATGAAGGTAGCCTCTAGCCTAGACACTGCATCTACACTATCGATTACTACTCTAGCATTGATCAGGGTAAACCGTCTTTATCAGGAGCCCTCTACTAGAGTATCTACCACAAGAACGGACGATGAACCCGCAAGCAAGTAAGAATAAAGCTTAAATAAACATAGACTTAAAAGCATAAGAACCACGAACACTCATTTAGCAGATGGATCCATTGAAGTACAAGTGCTCATCGAGGTACAAGTTGGGGAGACACCGACAAGCCCGGTGCTTCCCCGTTCTCTTCCCTCACATCTCTCGCTACTAACTCTAATAGCTATCTAGGGCCTAAGCCCTTAGAATGTTGCTCAAGTGTGGTGCTCTTCCTCCTTGGTGTGTTGATGTTGAAGGGTAGCTCATCCTCTTCTTATATAGTGGAGTGAGGTCAGTTTGGCGTAGAAAAATTAGGAAACACCCGGGAACCGCCTATACATGGCGGCATGCAACCGCCGTAGAAAGGTGGGACCGAGAAGAGGCGGCAGGGGTGCGGCCGCACCCTGTTGGCTTGCCTCGCGACCGCCTTCACGTGGTCGGTTCCTGGGTGGGCCTGGACCACTGCCATGTCGGTGTTCTGCCCAAATTCTTCTTTGGAGTGGACCGTTGCTGGGTGCCTTGGTTATTTTCCACTTGTATTTAAATGTGTGACCTGAGCGGGCCCTGATTTGCCTGGCATTGGGCCTTCTCCTCTTGGGCTCATGTTGGATGATGCATTTTATGTGTATCATGTACGCTTTTGAGCCCATTTTTGGTGGTTTCCATAAATGCTCTCTTGCAAATGATGAATCACCAAAACTTGTGGAACTTGTTAGTTATAAGACCGAATTCTAAGTTTGGTGTTCATATGAATCGATTTTATATGAGAGTTGGTGGTTAGAAATTGGAGTTAAGGACCGCCAATAAACTCCCCCACACTTTGCCCTTTGCTCGTCCTCGAGCAAAGCTCAGAGATGAAAGTAAGCATGAGCATAACATCTTTAAGACATATGGCTTACATGAAGGTTATTCCAACACATTCTTTACACAAGTGGGATATGTGGCATTAGCTAACATGTTTCCTTGGGTTGTGGAAAGGTGGAACAGCTCTAAAACTAAGTCATCTTCCCAATTTCACATCTTAGCAACTTGGAGTTTTGAAAGTTTTTCTCAATAAAAAACATTGTTTACTATATACTCCTCAAATGGCACTCTCAAGTCACTCAATGGTGTATAAATCCTTACCAAGGCATAGCAAAGTTTTGCCTTCTTTTGCTATCTCCTACTTCTAAAAGGCTTTATGTGGAGCTTTAGGTAGGGATAAACAAGATAGCATACTTGTATTGCATATATTGTAAAGTCAAACCGAGGATCCAAGGAGAGAAGTGCCATGCTCTTAGATCAAGATGTGCGTGTGTGTGGAAGATGGTAAGAATATACTCCTTTTCTAAAATGATCTCTCTCTATAACTTATTATTTTGAGACATGGCTATCTCTTTTTTTCTTTGCTCTCTTTTTTCAGTACATGAGCCTTCATGTGCTCATCTTTTTTTTGTACTTGGACCTTCATGTGTCCAAATTTTTTTTAAAACTTTTGCATAGCCCATGTCTCTTTTTTTTCTAAAACACATATTTAGAAAGAGATCATTATCTTTTAGAACATGGAGTATTTATTTAACAAACATATTTTTGTCTACTCCCAGTGTAGGAGCAGAATTTTTGGTGGATCTGAATGAAGGCATGTTTTTGCATACTCCCAGTGTAGGAGCAGCATGTGTATGTGGAGTGTACGTGATCTTGATCTTGGGAGCATGATAAATCTCTCAACAAGGGTCAACAAGACTTGACCAAACTCAACACAATAACAAGCAGCGTAAGTAGAAAGCTTGAAACTTGCAAGATGTCATATTTGGCTTTGGTAGGAATTGCTCACCAATTGAGGAGTATGTGATTCTATGGTTTTATAACATTTTATCAAAACAAATTCTCCAAGTGCTTTGAATAGAAACGGTAGGATTTCTAAGTCAGAACTATATCATACCTCACAACAACTTAGTCAACATGATTTTCCTATTAAAATATTTTCCTGCAAGCATAAGTGCATGTATATGGAACAAACTTCATGCAAGCTTCTATCTAAAAATGTTATAAACATGTCACTTTTCAAAATTTTGAACAAAGTGTGGTTTATAATTTGCATGGAGGCATGGTTGGTTTAATTTAAGCTTAATTTTAGTGATAAAGATTATGTTTGTTTGAGCTCAAAGTTGTAAGGAGTTGAGGGTAATGTACACAAACCATTGTTGAAGATGAAGGAGCTAAGGAGAATCAGAGGTGATTCGGCTAAACCAGAAGTTCAGCCAACCCTCTCTGGAGCCATTTGTCCGGTTCCTTCTTCATGCTAGATCAGTTGATGTTTGTGCAACATGTTGGTGGGAGATCTCGAATGGATGTTTGTTCATCTTGAGAGATCTCCCCGACACTTATTCTTGTCCCTGTTTTATTCAAACAAAAAGACAAAAACAAACAGGGGCCCTACCAGCTAAAATGCTGGGGAGCCTAAAATTTTTATTATATATTATTTTATTTTAATTTCTTATTATTATTATTTTTATTTATATATTTTTATTTATTTATTTATTTGTTCACCCAACTTTTTTTAGCAAAACTCAAACAAGGCCTATGGTAAAGATGCAATGTAGTTCTAGCCTTGATTTGTCTCCATAAAATTACTTTCATTGTTTATGAAATAATACTCAAAGTTCATTAACCAAGATTCAACTCCATGTTAAATTTTGATTAAAGAAGGCTATTTTAACCTAAGCACCATGCTTAATTTAGAAAGCCTATGGATGTACGGAATTCGAATACATCCAAACCAGAGCATATAACATAAACAAGAGAAGCATGAACTTTGTATGAGCAAGTTTTTTTTCTCATGGAGACAAAAATGAGTTAAAAGAGTTGGTGAACATTTATTTTTTTTTAAATTCATATATATATATATATTTATAGCAAGGTAGAGCTAGCATCATCATTTTTTTTATTTTTTAAGCAGGATGGTCTTTGGTGTGTATGGAACTCGAGACTCTCACCATCCTCCCCCACACTTGGACTTTTGTGTGAAAAGTCAAGTGTGCAGGATCGGGGTCTCCTTTTTGAGTGTGTTCCATCCCCAAAGATCATCAGAGGGCATAGTTGATGTAGCTCCTATGTTTTTTGAGCATAGTATGTCCCTTGTTCATCTTGTTCTTCACCTGAAAGGGTTAGCAACCAAGAATACCCGAAGGTGCATACTAACTTGAAAACATGTTCTTGCTTTTATTGATAAATTTTTTTTATGATACTCCAGGGTATCTCCCGGCAGTGCTTTGTTTATGGTCACAAGCTCGACCGCGGGAACTCATCTTGCAGCTGACAACGGTGGTGTAGTTCCCAGTTTTACCACCAAACATTAAGCAGTAAAGTTCAAGCTGCAAGGTTAGTACCGCTACTACGAGATTTGCAATATTTGTTATAAACGAAGACATCTACAACCATCCTCCTAAAAATTTTGGAAACAAGGAGTGATGGGTGGTTGTCTTCTTCGTAGTAGCAAGCGGTACTGAGCACAACAAACTCTGAAAACTCCAAAAGTAAGCATGAGACGCGAGGGATCTTGAAAGAAAAACCTTCATGCTTGCTTGTGGAATCATTCTTTCCGAGCTCTAGAGTTGGTGCTTCGAGTTTATCCATGGCCCGGAAGTTTTCATTTGGATGGCCAGAGGGACAAAGCTTTGGTTCGAGCGAGGGTGATGATGGTCATTCAGTTTCATAAGCAAGCTTAGGTGAAACGAACGGAGATATGAACTTCACCTCCTTGAACAGGTCATGGTTGGGATTATGCTTCGCCATTGGGATTTCTAGGTGAGTGGCGGAAGCAGTTTTCCCAAACTCTTAGTTAAGGCTCCTATGGGAATGTTTTTCTTGAAAAAGTTTTTCAAAAGGGTATCCTATAAGAAGATCGAATTCAAGGATAGCATAGATATGGAAGTCCAAGTGAACCTCGGTTTTGTCAATTGTGATCGGCACGACCTTGGCAATCCCACAACACTCAAAGATGAGTCCTGACGAACTTTTGAAGAGCTTGTTGGTCGAGACTAGCGGCATTTTGCCCAAAAGGGTTTCCGCAAGGAATTCTGACATGATATTAGTCTCGACTGTGGAGTTGTGTAGGGCTTCTATGATAGTTCCCCTTAATGAACAAGGAATGGTCGTGGAAGGTGAAAGAATCCGAATTGCTTCGGAAGAACGTTTCACTTCCATCAACCATTTCTTTTATGGTTCAGCTCTAGGGGAAGCTTCCTTGTGAGGAAGTGTAAGCTTTTCGTACCTAAAGAGTTTTGAGGTATTGCCATAATTTTTGAATTTGATAGGGAACTCCGAAGGATGAAGCATTGTTTCCTTCGGTGTTCGTGGTTCAGGTGAGGGCTCATAAGTCGAACCGAGGGATGGTATGAGTTTTGATTCGACTAATGAGGACTCCTCAATACTTGCCATGACTTTTGCCTGGAGGGATTTGGTTCTTATGACGGAAGAAGTGTGTTTGGCTATGAAGTGCTCAAGAAATTTGACTTGTTCTGTCATAGTTTTGTGTGTAAAATGACCTCCGACAGTCACGTTTAGGCATAGGTCAGCATCTATGTCAAGACCCGAACAAAAGAGACGCAAAATCACGCCATCGGGTAATGGCAAGTTTGGGCCGACATGTATTAGCATTGAAAATCGGGCCCAGGCTGCACCTATAGACTCCTTCTCGCGCTGCTCAAAGTCGAGGATCACCCTTGGTAGAGAGACAAAACGGGACATGGGGAAAAATGCAAGACAAAACTTGTCCTTAAGTTCATCCCAGTCCCCATTCGAACTTTCTACGGCGTGTGTGTACCATTGCTTTGCCTTCCTCGTGAGAGAAAAGGGAAACAATTTCCACTTTAAAATTTCTTGTGTCATGCCAGAGATGCTCAGGCATGAACACATTTCCTCGAATTCTTGCAGGTGATGGCAAGGGTCTTCATTATCGTGCCCTGAGAAGGGTTGTGCCTGAACCATAGCTTTCAAACTAGGGTGGATTTCATAGCCAGATGAAAGGGTTGGTTTTGGTGGTGGCTCAGAGATCTCACCCTTTGAAGCGGACCGGTATTGGATAGGAGTGGTTTTCATGGTGAAAAAGACAAAAGAAATATCTATTTTGTTTTTGTGAAAAGAAAAGATACAGATACGAGGGCGAACTAGGTTCGAAGAAAGTAGCAACCGTTCCCCGGCAACGGCGCCAGAAATGCTTGTTGGTATTTCTTAACGCATACAGAAATAATCCGCAAGCGCACGGAATTACCGTACCGTTGTAGCATTTCACCCGGAAGTATTCAGGGTATTGTATTTCCATGGGGAATGGAGGTACTCTTCTAGCTAGTTCGTCCAAGGACAACACAAGGATGGAGTTGGCTAGGGTAGAGATGGATTCCTATGGTTTTAGGATCTATGGATAGATAAACTCTACTTCTACTCGCTTACTTCGGGCACCGGATCACACCTGGTCTGCCAGGTGAGGCCGACCTGTAGCTCTACGCTGAACTCGAACGTGGGGGATTACAAAGGACGGACAGGGCTGTCACCACCTGCCGTCTACCCCTCAACCATAGGGCACGAGGCAAACGAAGGTAGGCTCTAGCCTAGACACCGCGTCTACGCTATCGACTACTATTCTAGCGTTGATTAGGGCAATCCGTCTTTATCAGGAGCCCTCTACTAGAGTATCTGCCACAAGAACGGACGATGAACCCGCAAGCAAGTAAGAATAAAGCTTAAATAAACATAGACTTAAAAGCATAAGAACCATGAACACTCACTTAGCGGATGGATCCATTGAAGTACAAGTGCTCATCGAGGTACAAGTTGGGGAGACACCGACAAGCCCGGTGCTTCCCCGTTCTCTTCCCTCACATCTCTCGCTACTAACTCTAATAGCTATCTAGGGCCTAAGCCCTTGGAATGTTGCTCAAGTGTGGTGCTCTTCCTCCTTGGTGTGTTGATGTTGAAGGGTAACTCATCTTCTTCTTATATAGTGGAGTGAGGTCGGTTTGGCGTAGAAAAATTAGGAAACACCCGGAACCGCCTATGCATGGCGGCATGCAACCGCCGTAGAAAGGTGGGACCAAGAAAAGGCGGCAGGGGTGCGGCCAGGTGCGGCCGCACCCTGGTTGGCTTGCCTCGCGACTGCATTCGCATGGTCGGTTCTTGGGTGGGCCTGGACCACTGCCATGTCGGTATTCTGCCCAAATTCTTCTTTGGAGTGGACCGTTGCTTGGTACTTTGGTTATTTTCCACTTGTACGGTGTTCTGCCCAAATTCTTCTTTGGAGTGGACCGTTGCTTGGTGCTTTGGTTATTTTTCACTTGTATTTAAATGTGTGACCTAAGTGGGCCCTGATTTGCCTGGCATTGGGCCTTCTCCTCTTGGGCTCATGTTGGATGATGCATTTGATGTGTATCATGTACGCTTTTGAGCCCATTTTCGGTGGTTTCCATAAATGCTGTCCTGCAAATGATGAATCACAAAAACTTGTGGAACTTGTTAGTTATAAGACCTAATTCTAAGTTTGGTGTTCATATGAATCAATTTTATACGAGAGTTGGTGGTTAGAAATGGGAGTTAAGGACCACCAACAGCGTGGGAACGTTTTCAAGAATATATTTCAGAATGTCCTCATCGTGGGATGGAGAATTGGTTACTTATGCAAACTTTCTAGCATGGATTAACCAATAATGCCCTTGAAAATGTCGACGCTGTTGCTAGAGGAGCATTTTTATCTCTTACAATCACTCAAGCAACAGCTCTTATAGAGAAGATGGTTTCTAACCAAGGCTGGTTTGAAGAACGTCTTCAACCCCGCAAAAGAGGTGGAGGTATGAACACACTTAAGGAAGTAAACATGTTGTCTGCTAAGATGGATTTGCTAATGAAGAGACTTGAAGACCAAGCCAATAAAAAGCAATATGTTATGCAAATCTTTGATTCACACATGACTTGTGAAGTCTGTGGAAACACTGGACATTCGGGGAACAATTGTCCCGAAATACAAGAGGATGTGAACTTCATCAACAACAATAATTATCATCCTCAACAACAACAAGGACAAGGTTGGAGCCAACAACAGCGGCCCAATTACCAAGGTAATTATCAAGGTAATAATTTTAATAATTCTTATAATCAACCACCCTTGAAAGATTTAGTTTTAGGACAAGCTAAAATTAATGATACTATTTCTAAAAAGCTTGCTTCTAATGATAAAATCTTAGAAAACATAAATAATAAAATGGATAGTTTTTCATCTGCCATTAAAAACTAGCTTAGCTTTAATAAAATGCTAGAATCACAAACAGCTCAGTTGGCATCTGCTATCCCATCGACCGAAAAAGGTAAGATTCTGGGGCAACCGGAAAAACCCAAAATTGTAAATATCATTGAAATAGCAAATTCAGAGTTCTACAAAGAACCAAGCAGAGGAAAATGGCGGGATGAATCCATGCCTGAAAAGAGAGGTGATTTTGGACGCCCTATCATTCCCATCAAAATTGGACCTCATGAGTTCGATGAAGTCATCTGTGACCTCAGTGCAAGCATCAATGTTATGCCAAAGGAAATATAAGATCACATTTTACAATTTAGTGATTTATTGTACACAACCATGCTTGTGAGACTTGCAGATCAATCAATTTGTAGAGTAGAAGGAATTGCAGAAGATGTTTGTATACGAGTAGGAAGCTCGTATGCACCTGTAGACTTTGTAATCTTGGACACCGGCCATGATTTAAAGGCACCCATCATCCTAGGACGTCCTTTCCTACACACTACTAAAGCAAACATCCATGCCGGAAGTGCCAAGATCTACTTCCAAATGAAAGATAGAGTGGAGAAGTTCTCATTTAAAAATAGCAAATTGCACTCCTTAAACGTCTCGCCGACCACCAAGCCGATCAAGCAGAAGCTCCGACGATTCGCGCAGGACAAGAAGGAGGCTATTAGGGTAGAAATAACATGGCTCTTATTAGCCGGTTTTATCAAAGAGGTGTATCATCCTGAGTGGCTAGCTAATCCAGTACTTGTACAAAAGAAGAATAAAGAATGGAGGATTGCGTTGATTACACCGATCTCAATGAACACCATTGAAAGCACATTTTACCTTCCATCCTGGAAATTGGAAATGAACTTGTCCTGATCCCACATAGATGATAGCATTCATGGTGTTGAGGAATGGTCTTCCAAGGATGAGAGGAATTTCTTCATCTTCTCCCATGTCAAGAATTATGAAGTTGACAGGAACATAGTCATCTTTGATCTTCACCAAAATATCTTTTTCTATTCCGTCCAAAAACCGAATTGTTTGGTCCGCCATCTGTAATTGAATGTATGTAGGAAACAAAGGTTCACCAAACAAGTTATTATATGTTACCTTGGGCATGATGTTGACACCTGATCCAAGATCACAAAAAGGCATTATGGAAAACTTGTGGTCCAATTGAGCATTCAATTGTTGGTAGGCCTGGATCTCCTTTCTTGGTGATAAATGGTGAAACAAGGAGATGGTCGTACTTAGATCGAAGTGTGTTGATCACGTTGACAAACTCAAGCATTCCTTGTTCAAACTTAAGTTTCTATATTCCATGTAGCTGATCCTTCTCCTTCTTGCCTTTGGCTTGTCTAGCTAGAGGTTGTTCTTGTAAAAGTTTAGTGGAATGCAATTTGCTATTTTTAAATGAGAACTTCTCCACTCTATCTTTCATTTGGAAGTAGATCTTGGCACTTCCGGCATGGATGTTTGCTTTAGTAGTGTGTAGGAAAGGACGTCCTAGGATGATGGGTGCCTTTAAATCATGGCCGGTGTCCAAGATTACAAAGTCTACAGGTGCATACGAGCTTCCTACTCGTATACAAACATCTTCTGCAATTCCTTCTACTCTACAAATTGATTGATCTGCAAGTCTCACAAGCATGGTTGTGTACAATAAATCACTAAATTGTAAAATGTGATCTTATATTTCCTTTGGCATAACATTGATGCTTGCACTGAGGTCACAGATGACTTCATCGAACTCATGAGGTCCAATTTTGATGGGAATGATAGGGCGTCCAAAATCACCTCTCTTTTCAGGCATGGATTCATCCCGCCATTTTCCTCTGCTTGGTTCTTTGTAGAACTCTGAATTTGCTATTTCAATGATATTTACAATTTTGGGTTTTTCCGGTTGCCCCAGAATCTTACCTTTTTCGGTCGATGGGATAGCAGATGCCAACTGAGCTGTTTGTGATTCTAGCATTTTATTAAAGCTAAGCTAGTTTTTAATGGCAGATGAAAAACTATCCATTTTATTATTTATGTTTTCTAAGATTTTATCATTAGAAGCAAGCTTTTTAGAAATAGTATCATTAATTTTAGCTTGTCCTAAAACTAAATCTTTCAAGGGTGGTTGATTATAAGAATTATTAAAATTATTACCTTGATAATTACCTTGGTAATTGGGCCGCTGTTGTTGGCTCCAACCTTGTCCTTGTTGTTGTTGAGGATGATAATTATTGTTGTTGATGAAGTTCACATCCTCTTGTATTTCGGGACAATTGTTCCCCGAATGTCCAGTGTTTCCACAGACTTCACAAGTCATGTGTGAATCAAAGATTTGCATAACATATTGCTTTTTATTGGCTTGGTCTTCAAGTCTCTTCATTAGCAAATCCATCTTAGCAGACAACATGTTTACTTCCTTAAGTGTGTTCATACCTCCACCTCTTTTGCGGGGTTGAAGACGTTCTTCAAACCAGCCTTGGTTAGAAACCATCTTCTCTATAAGAGCTGTTGCTTGAGTGATTGTAAGAGATAAAAATGCTCCTCTAGCAACAGCGTCGACATTTTCAAGGGCATTATTGGTTAATCCATGCTAGAAAGTTTGCATAAGTAACCAATTCTCCATCCCACGATGAGGACATTCTGAAATATATTCTTGAAAACGTTCCCACGCTGTTGGTGGTCCTTAACTCCCATTTCTAACCACCAACTCTCGTATAAAATTGATTCATATGAACACCAAACTTAGAATTAGGTCTTATAACTAACAAGTTCCACAAGTTTTTGTGATTCATCATTTGCAGGACAGCATTTATGGAAACCACCGAAAATGGGCTCAAAAGCGTACATGATACACATCAAATGCATCATCCAACATGAGCCCAAGAGGAGAAGGCCCAATGCCAGGCAAATCAGGGCCCACTTAGGTCACACATTTAAATACAAGTGAAAAATAACCAAAGCACCAAGCAACGGTCCACTCCAAAGAAGAATTTGGGCAGAACACCGTACAAGTGGAAAATAACCAAAGTACCAAGCAACGGTCCACTCCAAAGAAGAATTTGGGCAGAATACCGACATGGCAGTGGTCCAGGCCCACCCAAGAACCGACCATGCGAATGCAGTCGCGAGGCAAGCCAACCAGGGTGCGGCCGCACCTGGCCGCACCCCTGCCGCCTTTTCTTGGTCCCACCTTTCTACGGCGGTTGCATGCCGCCATGCATAGGCGGTTCCCGGGTGTTTCCTAATTTTTCTACGCCAAACCGACCTCACTCCACTATATAAGAAGAAGATGAGTTACCCTTCAACATCAACACACCAAGGAGGAAGAGCACCACACTTGAGCAACATTCCAAGGGCTTAGGCCCTAGATAGCTATTAGAGTTAGTAGCGAGAGATGTGAGGGAAGAGAACGGGGAAGCACCGGGCTTGTCGGTGTCTCCCCAACTTGTACCTCGATGAGCACTTGTACTTCAATGGATCCATCCGCTAAGTGAGTGTTCATGGTTCTTATGCTTTTAAGTCTATGTTTATTTAAGCTTTATTCTTACTTGCTTGCGGGTTCATCGTCCGTTCTTGTGGCAGATACTCTAGTAGAGGGCTCCTGATAAAGACGGATTGCCCTAATCAACGCTAGAATAGTAGTCGATAGCGTAGACGCGGTGTCTAGGCTAGAGCCTACCTTCGTTTGCCTCGTGCCCTATGGTTGAGGGGTAGACGGCAGGTGGTGACAGCCCTGTCCGTCCTTTGTAATCCCCCACGTTCGAGTTCAGCGTAGAGCTACAGGTCGGCCTCACCTGGCAGACCAGGTGTGATCCGGTGCCCGAAGTAAGCGAGTAGAAGTAGAGTTTATCTATCCATAGATCCTAAAACCATAGGAATCCATCTCTACCCTAGCCAACTCCATCCTTGTGTTGTCCTTGGACGAACTAGCTAGAAGAGTACCTCCATTCCCCATGGAAATACAATACCCTGAATACTTCCGGGTGAAATGCTACAACGGTACGGTAATTCCGTGCGCTTGCGGATTATTTCTGTATGCGTTAAGAAATACCAACAAGCATTTCTGGCGCCGTTGCCGGGGAACGGTTGCTACTTTCTTCGAACCTAGTTCGCCCTCGTATCTGTATCTTTTCTTTTCACAAAAACAAAATAGATATTTCTTTTGTCTTTTTCACCATGAAAACCACTCCTATCCAATACCGGTCCGCTTCAAAGGGTGAGATCTCTGAGCCACCACCAAAACCAACCCTTTCATCTGGCTATGAAATCCACCCTAGTTTGAAAGCTATGGTTCAGGCACAACCCTTCTCAGGGCACGATAATGAAGACCCTTGCCATCACCTGCAAGAATTCGAGGAAATGTGTTCATGCCTGAGCATCTCTGGCATGACACAAGAAATTTTAAAGTGGAAATTGTTTCCCTTTTCTCTCACGAGGAAGGCAAAGCAATGGTACACACACGCCGTAGAAAGTTCGAATGGGGACTGGGATGAACTTAAGGACAAGTTTTGTCTTGCATTTTTCCCCATGTCCCGTTTTGTCTCTCTACCAAGGGTGATCCTCGACTTTGAGCAGCGCGAGAAGGAGTCTATAGGTGCAGCCTGGGCCCGATTTTCAATGCTAATACATGTCGGCCCAAACTTGCCATTACCCGATGGCGTGATTTTGCGTCTCTTTTGTTCGGGTCTTGACATAGATGCTGACCTATGCCTAAACGTGACTGTCGGAGGTCATTTTACACACAAAACTATGACAGAACAAGTCAAATTTCTTGAGCACTTCATAGCCAAACACACTTCTTCCGTCATAAGAACCAAATCCCTCCAGGCAAAAGTCATGGCAAGTATTGAGGAGTCCTCATTAGTCGAATCAAAACTCATACCATCCCTCGGTTCGACTTATGAGCCCTCACCTGAACCACGAACACCGAAGGAAACAATGCTTCATCCTTCGGAGTTCCCTATCAAATTCAAAAATTATGGCAATACCTCAAAACTCTTTAGGTACGAAAAGCTTACACTTCCTCACAAGGAAGCTTCCCCTAGAGCTGAACCATAAAAGAAATGGTTGATGGAAGTGAAACGTTCTTCCGAAGCAATTCGGATTCTTTCACCTTCCACGACCATTCCTTGTTCATTAAGGGGAACTATCATAGAAGCCCTACACAACTCCACAGTCGAGACTAATATCATGTCAGAATTCCTTGCGGAAACCCTTTTGGGCAAAATGCCGCTAGTCTCGACCAACAAGCTCTTCAAAAGTTCGTCAGGACTCATCTTTGAGTGTTGTGGGATTGCCATAATTTTTGAATTTGATAGGGAACTCCGAAGGATGAAGCATTGTTTCCTTCGGTGTTCGTGGTTCAGGTGAGGGCTCATAAGTCGAACCGAGGGATGGTATGAGTTTTGATTCGACTAATGAGGACTCCTCAATACTTGCCATGACTTTTGCCTGGAGGGATTTGGTTCTTATGACGGAAGAAGTGTGTTTGGCTATGAAGTGCTCAAGAAATTTGACTTGTTCTGTCATAGTTTTGTGTGTAAAATGACCTCCGACAGTCACGTTTAGGCATAGGTCAGCATCTATGTCAAGACCCGAACAAAAGAGACGCAAAATCACGCCATCGGGTAATGGCAAGTTTGGGCCGACATGTATTAGCATTGAAAATCGGGCCCAGGCTGCACCTATAGACTCCTTCTCGCGCTGCTCAAAGTCGAGGATCACCCTTGGTAGAGAGACAAAACGGGACATGGGGAAAAATGCAAGACAAAACTTGTCCTTAAGTTCATCCCAGTCCCCATTCGAACTTTCTACGGCGTGTGTGTACCATTGCTTTGCCTTCCTCGTGAGAGAAAAGGGAAACAATTTCCACTTTAAAATTTCTTGTGTCATGCCAGAGATGCTCAGGCATGAACACATTTCCTCGAATTCTTGCAGGTGATGGCAAGGGTCTTCATTATCGTGCCCTGAGAAGGGTTGTGCCTGAACCATAGCTTTCAAACTAGGGTGGATTTCATAGCCAGATGAAAGGGTTGGTTTTGGTGGTGGCTCAGAGATCTCACCCTTTGAAGCGGACCGGTATTGGATAGGAGTGGTTTTCATGGTGAAAAAGACAAAAGAAATATCTATTTTGTTTTTGTGAAAAGAAAAGATACAGATACGAGGGCGAACTAGGTTCGAAGAAAGTAGCAACCGTTCCCCGGCAACGGCGCCAGAAATGCTTGTTGGTATTTCTTAACGCATACAGAAATAATCCGCAAGCGCACGGAATTACCGTACCGTTGTAGCATTTCACCCGGAAGTATTCAGGGTATTGTATTTCCATGGGGAATGGAGGTACTCTTCTAGCTAGTTCGTCCAAGGACAACACAAGGATGGAGTTGGCTAGGGTAGAGATGGATTCCTATGGTTTTAGGATCTATGGATAGATAAACTCTACTTCTACTCGCTTACTTCGGGCACCGGATCACACCTGGTCTGCCAGGTGAGGCCGACCTGTAGCTCTACGCTGAACTCGAACGTGGGGGATTACAAAGGACGGACAGGGCTGTCACCACCTGCCGTCTACCCCTCAACCATAGGGCACGAGGCAAACGAAGGTAGGCTCTAGCCTAGACACCGCGTCTACGCTATCGACTACTATTCTAGCGTTGATTAGGGCAATCCGTCTTTATCAGGAGCCCTCTACTAGAGTATCTGCCACAAGAACGGACGATGAACCCGCAAGCAAGTAAGAATAAAGCTTAAATAAACATAGACTTAAAAGCATAAGAACCATGAACACTCACTTAGCGGATGGATCCATTGAAGTACAAGTGCTCATCGAGGTACAAGTTGGGGAGACACCGACAAGCCCGGTGCTTCCCCGTTCTCTTCCCTCACATCTCTCGCTACTAACTCTAATAGCTATCTAGGGCCTAAGCCCTTGGAATGTTGCTCAAGTGTGGTGCTCTTCCTCCTTGGTGTGTTGATGTTGAAGGGTAACTCATCTTCTTCTTATATAGTGGAGTGAGGTCGGTTTGGCGTAGAAAAATTAGGAAACACCCGGGAACCGCCTATGCATGGCGGCATGCAACCGCCGTAGAAAGGTGGGACCAAGAAAAGGCGGCAGGGGTGCGGCCAGGTGCGGCCGCACCCTGGTTGGCTTGCCTCGCGACTGCATTCGCATGGTCGGTTCTTGGGTGGGCCTGGACCACTGCCATGTCGGTATTCTGCCCAAATTCTTCTTTGGAGTGGACCGTTGCTTGGTACTTTGGTTATTTTCCACTTGTACGGTGTTCTGCCCAAATTCTTCTTTGGAGTGGACCGTTGCTTGGTGCTTTGGTTATTTTTCACTTGTATTTAAATGTGTGACCTAAGTGGGCCCTGATTTGCCTGGCATTGGGCCTTCTCCTCTTGGGCTCATGTTGGATGATGCATTTGATGTGTATCATGTACGCTTTTGAGCCCATTTTCGGTGGTTTCCATAAATGCTGTCCTGCAAATGATGAATCACAAAAACTTGTGGAACTTGTTAGTTATAAGACCTAATTCTAAGTTTGGTGTTCATATGAATCAATTTTATACGAGAGTTGGTGGTTAGAAATGGGAGTTAAGGACCACCAACAGCGTGGGAACGTTTTCAAGAATATATTTCAGAATGTCCTCATCGTGGGATGGAGAATTGGTTACTTATGCAAACTTTCTAGCATGGATTAACCAATAATGCCCTTGAAAATGTCGACGCTGTTGCTAGAGGAGCATTTTTATCTCTTACAATCACTCAAGCAACAGCTCTTATAGAGAAGATGGTTTCTAACCAAGGCTGGTTTGAAGAACGTCTTCAACCCCGCAAAAGAGGTGGAGGTATGAACACACTTAAGGAAGTAAACATGTTGTCTGCTAAGATGGATTTGCTAATGAAGAGACTTGAAGACCAAGCCAATAAAAAGCAATATGTTATGCAAATCTTTGATTCACACATGACTTGTGAAGTCTGTGGAAACACTGGACATTCGGGGAACAATTGTCCCGAAATACAAGAGGATGTGAACTTCATCAACAACAATAATTATCATCCTCAACAACAACAAGGACAAGGTTGGAGCCAACAACAGCGGCCCAATTACCAAGGTAATTATCAAGGTAATAATTTTAATAATTCTTATAATCAACCACCCTTGAAAGATTTAGTTTTAGGACAAGCTAAAATTAATGATACTATTTCTAAAAAGCTTGCTTCTAATGATAAAATCTTAGAAAACATAAATAATAAAATGGATAGTTTTTCATCTGCCATTAAAAACTAGCTTAGCTTTAATAAAATGCTAGAATCACAAACAGCTCAGTTGGCATCTGCTATCCCATCGACCGAAAAAGGTAAGATTCTGGGGCAACCGGAAAAACCCAAAATTGTAAATATCATTGAAATAGCAAATTCAGAGTTCTACAAAGAACCAAGCAGAGGAAAATGGCGGGATGAATCCATGCCTGAAAAGAGAGGTGATTTTGGACGCCCTATCATTCCCATCAAAATTGGACCTCATGAGTTCGATGAAGTCATCTGTGACCTCAGTGCAAGCATCAATGTTATGCCAAAGGAAATATAAGATCACATTTTACAATTTAGTGATTTATTGTACACAACCATGCTTGTGAGACTTGCAGATCAATCAATTTGTAGAGTAGAAGGAATTGCAGAAGATGTTTGTATACGAGTAGGAAGCTCGTATGCACCTGTAGACTTTGTAATCTTGGACACCGGCCATGATTTAAAGGCACCCATCATCCTAGGACGTCCTTTCCTACACACTACTAAAGCAAACATCCATGCCGGAAGTGCCAAGATCTACTTCCAAATGAAAGATAGAGTGGAGAAGTTCTCATTTAAAAATAGCAAATTGCATTCCACTAAACTTTTACAAGAACAACCTCTAGCTAGACAAGCCAAAGGCAAGAAGGAGAAGGATCAGCTACATGGAATATAGAAACTTAAGTTTGAACAAGGAATGCTTGAGTTTGTCAACGTGATCAACACACTTCGATCTAAGTACGACCATCTCCTTGTTTCACCATTTATCACCAAGAAAGGAGATCCAGGCCTACCAACAATTGAATGCTCAATTGGACCACAAGTTTTCCATAATGCCTTTTGTGATCTTGGATCAGGTGTCAACATCATGCCCAAGGTAACATATAATAACTTGTTTGGTGAACCTTTGTTTCCTACATACATTCAATTACAGATGGCGGACCAAACAATTCGGTTTTTGGACGGAATAGAAAAAGATATTTTGGTGAAGATCAAAGATGACTATGTTCCTGTCAACTTCATAATTCTTGACATGGGAGAAGATGAAGAAATTCCTCTCATCCTTGGAAGACCATTCCTCAACACCATGAATGCTATCATCTATGTGGGATCAGGACAAGTTCATTTCCAATTTCCAGGATGGAAGGTAAAATGTGCTTTCAATGGTGTTCATTGAGATCGGTGTAATCAACGCAATCCTCCATTCTTTATTCTTCTTTTGTACAAGTACTGGATTAGCTAGCCACTCAGGATGATACACCTCTTTGATAAAACCGGCTAATAAGAGCCATGTTATTTCTACCCTAATAGCCTCCTTCTTGTCCTGCGCGAATCGTCGGAGCTTCTGCTTGATCGGCTTGGTGGTCGGCGAGACGTTTAAGGAGTGCTCGATCAACTCCTGTGGTACCCTAGGCATGTCCGTGGGCTTCCATGCGAACACATCTGCATTGGCACGTAGGAAGTTGATGAGCGCACTTTCCTATTTGGGGTCAAGGTTGGCCCCGATCTTGGCGGTCTTGTTCTTGTCACCAGTGCTGAGGTCCACCTCCTTGGTCTCCTTGGCCTTGGTAGCTGCTCGGGGTGCCTTCGTCATCG
>JAHUYU010000081.1:0-13866 GCA_030439765.1 Tripidium arundinaceum | reverse complement strand
ATTGGATGGATGGTTGTTCGATGTGTAGAATGAAAGGAAAAGAGGGTAAATGATACATGGGTGGACTCGGTTCGGAGATAACTACGACAACAGTTTGTTGGTATTTCTTAATGTATGCGGAAAGATTCCACAAGCGCATGGAACTACCGCTGTAGCACTTCACCTAGAGTATTCAAGGTATCGTAATCCTCAGGGAATGAATTACTTAATTATTCCTAATGAGTTCTCCCAATTGACTAGAAGATTTAATAATGGGTAACAAGTTTTATCTCTAAACAAAATATTTAAGCAAATTGACTATAGTTACGATTTACTTGCTTCAGGCTCTGGCTTAGACCTGGTCTGCTAAGTCCCTCTAGTGTAAAGCTCTACTCCGTAACCGGACGTAGGGGAATACAAGGGATGAACAGGGCTGTCACCACCTGCCACCTACCCCTCTACCGTGGATTACGCAGCAAACGAAGGTAATCTCTAGCCTAGACACCACGTCTACGCTATTAATTACTACTCTAGTAGTGCGTCGGGTCTCCCCTACCTACTAGAATATCTGCTACTAGAACAAACGACGAACCCACAAGTAAATAATAACTAAAATCAAATGAATCAAATACTTAAAATAAAGATAAACACGAACCTTGTTCTCCAACTAGAACTTGGATCGTAGAGCTACAAGTAGAAGAAGCCGACAAGCCCGGCGATCCTTCTTGAAGATGATCTAGAACTAGAACTAGAACTAGAACTCTTGAAGAGGTAGTCGATAACTCCGGTACTACTTCAACTCTTCCCTCTCTTGCTACTAATCTAATGATACAATGTGGAGTTCTATATCTTTTAATCTAAAAAAGTGTTCCTCCCTTGAGAAGGATTTCAAGTCTTCTTTAAATAGTCGTGCCAAGGTGGTGAAGAAGCATATACCCCACGTAGCCGACCTCAGGAACCGTCAATGAACCGCCACGCGAAGGTCGGTCACCAGAGGTGGCGCCAGGGGGCGGCCGCACCAGGGGATCGGTCGCACCCTTGGTGGCTCCTCTCGCCACCGACTTTGTCTGGTGGGTTCTTGGATGGGCCTGGACTTCTCCCATGTCGGTTATTCGTGTTGGATCGGGCATGAAATTGCCTTCTCTTGATTTCTCCACATTTATATTGGGCCAGAAAGATGAATTTAGTTATTTTAAGCCCAACTTTATATGCTTTTCCATTATTCCTACACAAAATACATAATACACCAAAACTAGTGGAAATAGTTAATATAAACACCTATCACTATAGTTTGGTGGTCATTTTATATTAATTTTAGATAAATGTTGGCGTAAGTATTAGTCATTTGTAACCGCCAATAGCCCTTGATCCTTTAACTCCTTTATCATAGAAGGAATGGCTGGTTCTTCTCCTTCTCTAGTTTGGTGGTACCTTCCATCCAGCGAAAGTTAACCTTCGGCGAGAATCAGTATGAACTTCGAATGGCGGGTTGTGATTCCCCATATAAAACCACCCAGACTTCAAATTCTTGTTCATGTCCAGGAGAGAGTACTCAATATACTCCTCTTTCACCCCAGAACAAAGTTGGAAGACGGCTCCGCTGACTATGGCAGGGGCCTCCTCGCCGGGCTGTGGTTTTTTGCAGAAAAGATAGCAGAAGAGAGTGAAGGATGGGGGAATTCCTAGGAAAGCCTCACAAAGATGGAAAAAAATAGAGAGATGGAGGATTGAGTTCGAATTCAAATGGTTGAGGGTGATCGAGTAGTGGAAAAGAAGACCTCAAAGGAAGTTGGAGGCGGGCAACCCGAAACCCCTCTCAATGAAAGAGGTGAAGAGAACAATTCACCAGTTTCTCGGGCTGGAGTGCGATGACCAACGGATGCCCTCCACTCACCGAGTTCCTTGGGTTGCGGATTGCCTTCTACAACCAGATTCAATAGATCTGCCTCTGTCGTCTTCGACGCATCCCATGTGAGAAACTAGCTTGGCGGCACCTTCTACCACAACCCAATCAGCTTCTTCTTCACCCCTTGTTCGATCCCCCAGCCTTGCCTCCCTTCTTCCCCTTCCACATTCTGCGGATATACGCATGGGTTTTTACTCACATTCAGCGGTGGGCAAATTGGCTAGGGTTTGGCAGCGTAAGAACTTGGCCGCAAGGAGGTGTGGAAGTGAGAAGGCTATGATGCGCAAATGGTAGGGTGGAAAGTTTTTGCCCTAAGGTGATCTATTTATAAATGGAATTAAGGAGTTATCTTCTCCTAGAAGCTTTTGTTGTGAATGCAGTGGGTAGATCTTTTTTTACCATTGCACCACCAACGGGCGGCTTCTTTTCACCGTTGCAATGGCCAACGGCTGGATTAATTACCACGCGTCTAATTGAGGGGTCGTGGACCATCAATTATGTGGCGATCAATGTTCCAAGAGTCAACAATGACACAAATTACTCAGATTGGCCAACAATCAGATTTGTAGATGAATGTTAATCGGCCAAGTCAGGATTTCAGATCAGAATTGAACATCAGATCACAACTTAGTTGGTATTCAAGAATAAAGCCACGACTTAGTCGACACTAAGCTCGGGGGCTCGGTCATTGCCACGGCCTAGTCGGCTTTGTTCCGAATAAGCTCGGGGGCTTGCAATATAGATAAATGCATGGTTTACTCAGACCAAGCTAAGGATACAAGCCAAATTTGAAGAAAAGTACATGGCCTAGTCAGCCATCAAGAAATACAAACACCCTTAGTGTTACCCAAGCTGCAACACTGGCCTCGACGCACATGGCACCACGGTCAGACGAAGACAGATCAGGGCATTCTAGCCTACATCTTTATTTGTCTCAAGAGAGTGAGCAGCACAGATCTTAGATATACAGCAGATGAAGCAAGAAGAACTGGAGAGAACAACGAGCTAAAACTCTATATCCAGCCATCACAAGAGTTCTTCTAGCTGTAGCTAACAACTATTCGGCTTCAGATCTGGCCGGGGATAGCTTAGCGTTACTCCCTATCACAAGAATTCTTCTAGTTGCAAGACAAGGATGCTTTCAGCCATTTCAACTATGCCCGGGGGCTCAGGCATCTCGAAGACTATCATATTCAGAGTTGGAAGACTAAGTTTCGAAGTGAAGTTACCACTGGTGGGTTGATGAGCTCACCAGGAGGTATTTATAGCCCGGTGTCCATAGATGTGGACAGAGTTCACGTGATGCACGTGGGCAGTGTTCACAAGGTGCACCAGGGCAACTTTCACAGCGAATAGAACAAGATTCTCCAACTGCTCGCATGTGACTCTATAGTACATCATGAGTTGCTGGCAAACAAAATGGTCACAACGGATAGGACAGGATTCCCTCCACTGCTCGCATGTGACTCAAAGCACTAAACCACTCAATGACAAGAGATCTTTAATCATTGCCTTGGGGAGCTTACTCAACTGCACCCTTGAGGATGTCTAAGACCCTACAATCAACTTATGGTAGTCGGTTTTAGGCTCGGGGGCTGCGGGATATATATCCTCAGCGGATGCATTTGAAATTTCTTTGAAAAGGAATTGAAAAATTGCAAAAAAGACCCTCCAGCTCTTTATGCTAAACAGCAAGAGGCTCAAGGGCTACACTCAGTGAGTGCGCTTTGCAAGAAAGTGCACACCACTCGAAGACTTCAAGAGCACTTCATGGCTTCTATCAAGAAGACTACTCGGATACTACTTGATTCTTCTCGGCCAGGACCAGGAGATTCAAGACGACTTCAAAGTTCCACCATGAAGAGCTCCGGGGCTTGACAGGCCAAGATCGTAAGGATTCCCCATAGGGTCAACTACCCGGCAAGGAGATGGGCTGGCCCACGGTCTGCCTAGAGGGCGTGGGACAAGGTGGCGTGTTCTCCAAGGCATGAAGGACCAAACTAGTCAGATTATAGGAAAGTCAATCCCTATAATGGAATTAGAACTCTTCTGTTGTAACTAAATAGATCACCTTAGGGCAAAAACTTTCCACCCTACCATTTGCGCATCATAGCCTTCTCACTTCCACACCTCCTTGCGGCCAAGTTCTTACGCTGCCAAACCCTAGCCAATTTGCCCACCGCTGAATGTGAGTAAAAACCCATGCGTATATCCGCAGAATGTGGAAGGGGAAGAAGGGAGGCAAGGCTGGGGGATCGAACAAGGGGTGAAGAAGAAGCTGATTGGGTTGTGGTAGAAGGTGCCGCCAAGCTAGTTTCTCACATGGGATGCGTCGAAGACGACAGAGGCAGATCTATTGAATCTGGTTGTAGAAGGCAATCCGCAACCCAAGGAACTCGGTGAGTGGAGGGCATCCGTTGGTCATCGCACTCCAGCCCGAGAAACTGGTGAATTGTTCTCTTCACCTCTTTCATTGAGAGGGGTTTCGGGTTGCCCGCCTCCAACTTCCTTTGAGGTCTTCTTTTCCACTACTCGATCACCCTCAACCATTTGAATTCGAACTCAATCCTCCATCTCTCTATTTTTTTCCATCTTTGTGAGGCTTTCCTAGGAATTCCCCCATCCTTCACTCTCTTCTGCTATCTTTTCTGCAAAAAACCACAGCCCGGCGAGGAGGCCCCTGCCATAGTCAGCGGAGCCGTCTTCCAACTTTGTTCTGGGGTGAAAGAGGAGTATATTGAGTACTCTCTCCTGGACATGAACAAGAATTTGAAGTCTGGGTGGTTTTATATGGGGAATCACAACCCGCCATTCGAAGTTCATACTGATTCTCGCCGAAGGTTAACTTTCGCTGGATGGAAGGTACCACCAAACTAGAGAAGGAGAAGAACCAGCCATTCCTTCTATGATAAAGGAGTTAAAGGATCAAGGGCTATTGGCGGTTACAAATGACTAATACTTACGCCAACATTTATCTAAAATTAATATAAAATGACCACCAAACTATAGTGATAGGTGTTTATATTAACTATTTCCACTAGTTTTGGTGTATTATGTATTTTGTGTAGGAATAATGGAAAAGCATATAAAGTTGGGCTTAAAATAACTAAATTCATCTTTCTGGCCCAATATAAATGTGGAGAAATCAAGAGAAGGCAATTTCATGCCCGATCCAACACGAATAACCGACATGGGAGAAGTCCAGGCCCATCCAAGAACCCACCAGACAAAGTCGGTGGCGAGAGGAGCCACCAAGGGTGCGACCGATCCCCTGGTGCGGCCGCCCCCTGGCGCCACCTCTGGTGACCGACCTTCGCGTGGCGGTTCATTGACGGTTCCTGAGGTCGGCTACGTGGGGTATATGCTTCTTCACCACCTTGGCACGACTATTTAAAGAAGACTTGAAATCCTTCTCAAGGGAGGAACACTTTTTTAGATTAAAAGATATAGAACTCCACATTGTATCATTAGATTAGTAGCAAGAGAGGGAAGAGTTGAAGTAGTACCGGAGTTATCGACTACCTCTTCAAGAGTTCTAGTTCTAGTTCTAGTTCTAGATCATCTTCAAGAAGGATCGCCGGGCTTGTCGGCTTCTTCTACTTGTAGCTCTACGATCCAAGTTCTAGTTGGAGAACAAGGTTCGTGTTTATCTTTATTTTAAGTATTTGATTCATTTGATTTTAGTTATTATTTACTTGTGGGTTCGTCGTTTGTTCTAGTAGCAGATATTCTAGTAGGTAGGGGAGACCCGACGCACTACTAGAGTAGTAATTAATAGCGTAGACGTGGTGTCTAGGCTAGAGATTACCTTCGTTTGCTGCGTAATCCACGGTAGAGGGGTAGGTGGCAGGTGGTGACAGCCTGTTCATCCCTTGTATTCCCCTACGTCCGGTTACGGAGTAGAGCTTTACACTAGAGGGACTTAGCAGACCAGGTCTAAGCCAGAGCCTGAAGCAAGTAAATCGTAACTATAGTCAATTTGCTTAAATATTTTGTTTAGAGATAAAACTTGTTACCCATTATTAAATCTTCTAGTCAATTGGGAGAACTCATTAGGAATAATTAAGTAATTCATTCCCTGAGGATTACGATACCTTGAATACTCTAGGTGAAGTGCTACAGCGGTAGTTCCATGCGCTTGTGGAATCTTTCCGCATACATTAAGAAATACCAACAAACTGTTGTCGTAGTTATCTCCGAACCGAGTCCACCCATGTATCATTTACCCTCTTTTCCTTTCATTCTACACATCGAACAACCATCCATCCAAAGCCTGTCCGCTCTAAGGGGCGAGTTCTTAGAGCCACCACAATCGTCTAAACCAATCACGGCCACTAGCTTTGAGCTCCGTCCCGGCTTTATAGCCATGGTTCGGGAGCAATCCTTCTCAGGATTTGATTACAAAAAATCCTTACCACCATCTATGAGAGTTTGAGCAGTTCTGTGCATGCCTGACAATCGCAGGCATGACACAAGAAACACTGCGATGGAAACTATTTCCTTTTCTCTTAACGAGAGAGCGAAGCAGTGGTACATGCATAACGTAGGTAAAGCACATGGAAGTTGGGAAGAACTAAGGAACAGATTCTATTTAACGTTCTTTCCATATCACGAATAGTTGCCCTACAACAAGAAATACTCAGCTTCCGCCAAAACGAGAAGGAATCCATAGGTGCAGCCTGGGAAAGATTCCTAACTTTAGCACGTTCTGGCCCAGACCTTTCCATCCCAAACCACGTTTTATTACAACACTTGTGGTTGGGATTAACCAAGGAGTCTGCCCTATTCTTAGACATATCTGCCGGAGGATCGTTCGCTGTGTAGAATGAAAGGAAAAGAGGGTAAATGATACATGGGTGGACTCGGTTCGGAGATAACTACGACAACAGTTTGTTGGTATTTCTTAATGTATGCGGAAAGATTCCACAAGCGCATGGAACTACCGCTGTAGCACTTCACCTAGAGTATTCAAGGTATCGTAATCCTCAGGGAATGAATTACTTAATTATTCCTAATGAGTTCTCCCAATTGACTAGAAGATTTAATAATGGGTAACAAGTTTTATCTCTAAACAAAATATTTAAGCAAATTGACTATAGTTACGATTTACTTGCTTCAGGCTCTGGCTTAGACCTGGTCTGCTAAGTCCCTCTAGTGTAAAGCTCTACTCCGTAACCGGACGTAGGGGAATACAAGGGATGAACAGGGCTGTCACCACCTGCCACCTACCCCTCTACCGTGGATTACGCAGCAAACGAAGGTAATCTCTAGCCTAGACACACGTCTACGCTATTAATTACTACTCTAGTAGTGCGTCGGGTCTCCCCTACCTACTAGAATATCTGCTACTAGAACAAACGACGAACCCACAAGTAAATAATAACTAAAATCAAATGAATCAAATACTTAAAATAAAGATAAACACGAACCTTGTTCTCCAACTAGAACTTGGATCGTAGAGCTACAAGTAGAAGAAGCCGACAAGCCCGGCGATCCTTCTTGAAGATGATCTAGAACTAGAACTAGAACTAGAACTCTTGAAGAGGTAGTCGATAACTCCGGTACTACTTCAACTCTTCCCTCTCTTGCTACTAATCTAATGATACAATGTGGAGTTCTATATCTTTTAATCTAAAAAAGTGTTCCTCCCTTGAGAAGGATTTCAAGTCTTCTTTAAATAGTCGTGCCAAGGTGGTGAAGAAGCATATACCCCACGTAGCCGACCTCAGGAACCGTCAATGAACCGCCACGCGAAGGTCGGTCACCAGAGGTGGCGCCAGGGGGCGGCCGCACCAGGGGATCGGTCGCACCCTTGGTGGCTCCTCTCGCCACCGACTTTGTCTGGTGGGTTCTTGGATGGGCCTGGACTTCTCCCATGTCGGTTATTCGTGTTGGATCGGGCATGAAATTGCCTTCTCTTGATTTCTCCACATTTATATTGGGCCAGAAAGATGAATTTAGTTATTTTAAGCCCAACTTTATATGCTTTTCCATTATTCCTACACAAAATACATAATACACCAAAACTAGTGGAAATAGTTAATATAAACACCTATCACTATAGTTTGGTGGTCATTTTATATTAATTTTAGATAAATGTTGGCGTAAGTATTAGTCATTTGTAACCGCCAATAGCCCTTGATCCTTTAACTCCTTTATCATAGAAGGAATGGCTGGTTCTTCTCCTTCTCTAGTTTGGTGGTACCTTCCATCCAGCGAAAGTTAACCTTCGGCGAGAATCAGTATGAACTTCGAATGGCGGGTTGTGATTCCCCATATAAAACCACCCAGACTTCAAATTCTTGTTCATGTCCAGGAGAGAGTACTCAATATACTCCTCTTTCACCCCAGAACAAAGTTGGAAGACGGCTCCGCTGACTATGGCAGGGGCCTCCTCGCCGGGCTGTGGTTTTTTGCAGAAAAGATAGCAGAAGAGAGTGAAGGATGGGGGAATTCCTAGGAAAGCCTCACAAAGATGGAAAAAAATAGAGAGATGGAGGATTGAGTTCGAATTCAAATGGTTGAGGGTGATCGAGTAGTGGAAAAGAAGACCTCAAAGGAAGTTGGAGGCGGGCAACCCGAAACCCCTCTCAATGAAAGAGGTGAAGAGAACAATTCACCAGTTTCTCGGGCTGGAGTGCGATGACCAACGGATGCCCTCCACTCACCGAGTTCCTTGGGTTGCGGATTGCCTTCTACAACCAGATTCAATAGATCTGCCTCTGTCGTCTTCGACGCATCCCATGTGAGAAACTAGCTTGGCGGCACCTTCTACCACAACCCAATCAGCTTCTTCTTCACCCCTTGTTCGATCCCCCAGCCTTGCCTCCCTTCTTCCCCTTCCACATTCTGCGGATATACGCATGGGTTTTTACTCACATTCAGCGGTGGGCAAATTGGCTAGGGTTTGGCAGCGTAAGAACTTGGCCGCAAGGAGGTGTGGAAGTGAGAAGGCTATGATGCGCAAATGGTAGGGTGGAAAGTTTTTGCCCTAAGGTGATCTATTTAGTTACAACAGAAGAGTTCTAATTCCATTATAGGGATTGACTTTCCTATAATCTGACTAGTTTGGTCCTTCATGCCTTGGAGAACACGCCACCTTGTCCCACGCCCTCTAGGCAGACCGTGGGCCAGCCCATCTCCTTGCCGGGTAGTTGACCCTATGGGGAATCCTTACGATCTTGGCCTGTCAAGCCCCGGAGCTCTTCATGGTGGAACTTTGAAGTCGTCTTGAATCTCCTGGTCCTGGCCGAGAAGAATCAAGTAGTATCCGAGTAGTCTTCTTGATAGAAGCCATGAAGTGCTCTTGAAGTCTTCGAGTGGTGTGCACTTTCTTGCAAAGCGCACTCACTGAGTGTAGCCCTTGAGCCTCTTGCTGTTTAGCATAAAGAGCTGGAGGGTCTTTTTTGCAATTTTTCAATTCCTTTTCAAAGAAATTTCAAATGCATCCGCTGAGGATATATATCCCGCAGCCCCCGAGCCTAAAACCGACTACCATAAGTTGATTGTAGGGTCTTAGACATCCTCAAGGGTGCAGTTGAGTAAGCTCCCCAAGGCAATGATTAAAGATCTCTTGTCATTGAGTGGTTTAGTGCTTTGAGTCACATGCGAGCAGTGGAGGGAATCCTGTCCTATCCGTTGTGACCATTTTGTTTGCCAGCAACTCATGATGTACTATAGAGTCACATGCGAGCAGTTGGAGAATCTTGTTCTATTCGCTGTGAAAGTTGCCCTGGTGCACCTTGTGAACACTGCCCACGTGCATCACGTGAACTCTGTCCACATCTATGGACACCGGGCTATAAATACCTCCTGGTGAGCTCATCAACCCACCAGTGGTAACTTCACTTCGAAACTTAGTCTTCCAACTCTGAATATGATAGTCTTCGAGATGCCTGAGCCCCCGGGCATAGTTGAAATGGCTGAAAGCATCCTTGTCTTGCAACTAGAAGAATTCTTGTGATAGGGAGTAACGCTAAGCTATCCCCGGCCAGATCTGAAGCCGAATAGTTGTTAGCTACAGCTAGAAGAACTCTTGTGATGGCTGGATATAGAGTTTTAGCTCGTTGTTCTCTCCAGTTCTTCTTGCTTCATCTGCTGTATATCTAAGATCTGTGCTGCTCACTCTCTTGAGACAAATAAAGATGTAGGCTAGAATGCCCTGATCTGTCCTTCGTCTGACCGTGGTGCCATGTGCGTCGAGGCCAGTGTTGCAGCTTGGGTAACACTAAGGGTGTTTGTATTTCTTGATGGCTGACTAGGCCATGTACTTTTCTTCAAATTTGGCTTGTATCCTTAGCTTGGTCTGAGTAAACCATGCATTTATCTATATTGCAAGCCCCCGAGCTTATTCGGAACAAAGCCGACTAGGCCGTGGCAATGACCGAGCCCCCGAGCTTAGTGTCGACTAAGTCGTGGCTTTATTCTTGAATACCAACTAAGTTGTGATCTGATGTTCAATTCTGATCTGAAATCCTGACTTGGCCGATTAACATTCATCTACAAATCTGATTGTTGGCCAATCTGAGTAATTTGTGTCATTGTTGACTCTTGGAACATTGATCGCCACATAATTGATGGTCCACGACCCCTCAATTAGACGCGTGGTAATTAATCCAGCCGTTGGCCATTGCAACGGTGAAAAGAAGCCGCCCGTTGGTGGTGCAATGGTAAAAAAAGATCTACCCACTGCATTCACAACAAAAGCTTCTAGGAGAAGATAACTCCTTAATTCCATTTATAAATAGATCACCTTAGGGCAAAAACTTTCCACCCTACCATTTGCGCATCATAGCCTTCTCACTTCCACACCTCCTTGCGGCCAAGTTCTTACGCTGCCAAACCCTAGCCAATTTGCCCACCGCTGAATGTGAGTAAAAACCCATGCGTATATCCGCAGAATGTGGAAGGGGAAGAAGGGAGGCAAGGCTGGGGGATCGAACAAGGGGTGAAGAAGAAGCTGATTGGGTTGTGGTAGAAGGTGCCGCCAAGCTAGTTTCTCACATGGGATGCGTCGAAGACGACAGAGGCAGATCTATTGAATCTGGTTGTAGAAGGCAATCCGCAACCCAAGGAACTCGGTGAGTGGAGGGCATCCGTTGGTCATCGCACTCCAGCCCGAGAAACTGGTGAATTGTTCTCTTCACCTCTTTCATTGAGAGGGGTTTCGGGTTGCCCGCCTCCAACTTCCTTTGAGGTCTTCTTTTCCACTACTCGATCACCCTCAACCATTTGAATTCGAACTCAATCCTCCATCTCTCTATTTTTTTCCATCTTTGTGAGGCTTTCCTAGGAATTCCCCCATCCTTCACTCTCTTCTGCTATCTTTTCTGCAAAAAACCACAGCCCGGCGAGGAGGCCCCTGCCATAGTCAGCGGAGCCGTCTTCCAACTTTGTTCTGGGGTGAAAGAGGAGTATATTGAGTACTCTCTCCTGGACATGAACAAGAATTTGAAGTCTGGGTGGTTTTATATGGGGAATCACAACCCGCCATTCGAAGTTCATACTGATTCTCGCCGAAGGTTAACTTTCGCTGGATGGAAGGTACCACCAAACTAGAGAAGGAGAAGAACCAGCCATTCCTTCTATGATAAAGGAGTTAAAGGATCAAGGGCTATTGGCGGTTACAAATGACTAATACTTACGCCAACATTTATCTAAAATTAATATAAAATGACCACCAAACTATAGTGATAGGTGTTTATATTAACTATTTCCACTAGTTTTGGTGTATTATGTATTTTGTGTAGGAATAATGGAAAAGCATATAAAGTTGGGCTTAAAATAACTAAATTCATCTTTCTGGCCCAATATAAATGTGGAGAAATCAAGAGAAGGCAATTTCATGCCCGATCCAACACGAATAACCGACATGGGAGAAGTCCAGGCCCATCCAAGAACCCACCAGACAAAGTCGGTGGCGAGAGGAGCCACCAAGGGTGCGACCGATCCCCTGGTGCGGCCGCCCCCTGGCGCCACCTCTGGTGACCGACCTTCGCGTGGCGGTTCATTGACGGTTCCTGAGGTCGGCTACGTGGGGTATATGCTTCTTCACCACCTTGGCACGACTATTTAAAGAAGACTTGAAATCCTTCTCAAGGGAGGAACACTTTTTTAGATTAAAAGATATAGAACTCCACATTGTATCATTAGATTAGTAGCAAGAGAGGGAAGAGTTGAAGTAGTACCGGAGTTATCGACTACCTCTTCAAGAGTTCTAGTTCTAGTTCTAGTTCTAGATCATCTTCAAGAAGGATCGCCGGGCTTGTCGGCTTCTTCTACTTGTAGCTCTACGATCCAAGTTCTAGTTGATCCCACGAACCAAACACATGCTTAGAGGACGAGGTGGGATGGGATAGGATGAGCCCACTTTTGAAGGTGTTTGATTTAAAGACATGAGGGTCAAAGTCATCTCATTAGGCAATATTCTCATCATATGCAGGGCGAGCTCTTCCTTGAAAAAAGAATAGATTTGCTCATCCCACCTAAAACGCGCATGATGGCAACATGTGTGATGGCACGTGAGAAGAGGGAGAGGTGGTCATGGGCGTTGGCATGCGAACCAAGCATGAATGAGGAAGAGGAGCTCTAGGGTGGTGGCGGTACGTGTAGTCGTGGTAGTGGCAACCGTGTGCTGGGGGCAAGGTGGCACTCCAGGGCAGCGGCGCATGAAGGCGCGGCCGTGCGCGGGGAGGCCAGGCGATGCGAGTAGGAGGCATGGCCACATGCTGTTGGTGGTTACTAATGATTAATATTTATGCCAACATTTATCTAAAAATTAATAAAAATGACCACCAAACTATAGTGATAGGTGTTTATACTAACTATTTCCACTAGTTTTGGTGTATTATGTACTTTATGCAGGAATAATGGAAAAACATATAAAGTTGGGCTCAAAATAATCAATTTCATCTTCCTGGCTCAATATAAATGAGGAGAAATCAAGAGAAGGCAATTTTGTTCTCGATCCAAGGTGAATAACCGACATGGGAGAAGTCCAGGCCCATCTAAGAACCCACCAGACAAAGTCGGTGGCAAGAGGAGCCACCAGAGGGTCAGCCGACCCCCTGGTGCGGCCACCCCCCTGGCACCGCCTCTGGTGACCAACTTTCGCATGGCGGTTCATTGACGGTTTCTAAGGTCAGCTGCGTGGGGAATACGCTTCTTCATCGCCTTGGCGCGACTATTTAAAGACTTGAAATTCTTCTCAATGAAAGAACATCATAAGATTAGAAGATATAGAACTTCACATTATATCATTAGATTAGTAGCAAGAGAGGGAAGAGTTGAAGTAGTACTGGAGTTATCGATTACCTCTTTAAGAGTTCTAGTTCTAGTTCTAGTTCTAGTTCATCTTCAAGAAGGATCGCCGGGCTTGTCGGCTTCTTCTACTTGTACCTCTACGATCCGAGTTCTAGTTATAGAACAAGGTTCGTGTTTATCTTTATTTCAAGTGTTTGATTCATTTGATTCTAGTTATTATTTACTTGTGGGTTCGTCGTCTGTTCTAGTAGCAGATATTCTAGTAGGTAGGGGAGACCCGGCGCACTACTAGAATAGTAATTAATAGCGTAGACGTGGTGTCTATGCTAGAGATTACCTTCATTTGCTGCGTAATCCACGGTAGAGGGGTAGGTGGCAGGTGGTGACAGCCCTGTTCATCCCTTGTATTCCCCCACGTCTGGTTACGGAGTAGAGCTTTACACTGGAGGGACTTGGCAGACTAGGTCTAAGCCAGAGGCTGAAGCAAGTAAATCATAACTATAGTCAATTTGATTAAATACTTTGTTTAGAGATAAAACTTGTTACCCATTATCAAATCTTCTAGTCAGTTGGGAGAACTTGTTAGGAATAATTAAGTCATTCGTTCCCTGAGGGCACCCGATAGGCTACGAAATACTCTGGTTCCCGTGCTACAGCAGTAAGTCGTGCGCTTGCGGAATCTTTCTGCATACGTTAAGAATACCAATACTTGCTGTGGT
>JAHUYU010000459.1:0-20717 GCA_030439765.1 Tripidium arundinaceum | reverse complement strand
TTTTGATTAGTTAAGCTTTGCTCTTATTTGCTTGTGGGTTCATCGTCCGTTCTTGTAATGGATATTTTAGTAGAGGACTCTTGATAAAGACGGAAGTTCCTGGCCAACGCTAGAATAGTAACTGATAGCGTAGACGTGGTGTCTGAGCTAGAAGTTATATTCGTTTGCCTCGTTCCCCATGGTTGAGGGGTAGTCGGTAGGTGGTGACAACTATGTCCGTCCTTTGTAATCCCCCACATTCGGGTTCAGTGTAGAGCTGTATGCCAGTATCGCCTGGCAGACCAGGTGCGCTACGGTGCCCAAAGTAAGCAAGTAGAAGTGAAGTTTATCTATCCATAGACCCTACAAACCATAGGAATCCATCTCAACCGCTACCAACTCTACCCTTGTGTTGTCCTTGGACGAATTAGCTTGAAGAGTACCTCCGTTCCTTGCGGAAAATACAACACCCTGAATACTTCTGGGTGAAATGCTACAATGGTAATTCCGTGCACTTGCGGATTATTTCTGTATGCGTTAAGAAATACCAACCACTTCCACCTAGCGTGCATCTGGGCCAGCACCCAGGTGGCAACCGACACCCCAAGCCACAGGTCAGGGCCCGGCACAGGGACCAGCCAGGCACCTGGAGCCTGGTAGGTATGAAGATGCTGCGCCGTCTGCCCGTTCAACGGGCGCGAGGTCCTATTGGCTACTCTCTTGGTAGGGTCACGCAACCGGTGTGACACAACAGTTCAAGGGGCTTTACCAACTCCAGAGGCAAAGGGTTCCTGCGCCCACTCGTCAGTCCCTCCAGGAGGGGGCTCCTTGCCAGCCAAGGAAGCCTCAAGAAGGCTCACTCGAGGGAGGCCGCGCCGTAGCAGGCAGCCCCTGATGGTTAAGTGCTAGAACGGTGGCAGGGATGTCAGGAGGTGGTTGCGGCACTGTTGGCTCCTCCCTACATGACAAGGCTGCGTCCATCAACGCCGCGGCAGAGGACTCATGCACCTGGTGCATAGACCATAGACTAGAGCTAAACCAACTTGTACACCATGCCCTCCTCAGAATATAAGGGGAGGCACGGCTCCCTATCGAAGGGATCAAACCTAACTTAGTTAGAAGAGACTGGATTCTTGCTCATTCAGAGGAAGAACATGGACGAACTCTAGGATAGCACCGAGCGATTCCCTACTAATCTCTCTTGATTTCCACCATTGTAATCCCCGATTGGGCATTCCTAACATGAAGATCACTATACTACTGGACGTAGGGCTCAGAAGCCCGAACCAGGATAAATAGAGCTGTCCCTTCCGTATTTTGAGTGTTCGAACCACCGGAGACCCACACATCAACTTTTGACGAACAACCACGATGCTCGCCACGATTACGAACCCGCGACACCAACCATGACACAAGGGAACCATGCTAGTACGTTACAAAGAGAGGGACAGAGAGGGACATCCAGTTCATAGTGACATGTTCTAGCTTTGTGCAATCTGGGAGGACCACATGGAATGTGTGACAAGGAAGCAAGTGGGAATACTTTTATTTTCCCTTAAAGTTTGTGTTGATTAATTTGCCTCATTGGAATGCATAGTCTTGGACCTTTTGTGCCTTTAAGGCAACGTCTAGTTTAGGGAAGCACATTAGCATTGTTTGTTTTAGGGAAGCACATTACTATACTTATTTATTTACTTAATTAAGACAAACATTTCGAAGGTTAACCTTTTAGTACCTGTAACACATTTAGGGATGCATGGTGGATTGTTTGCGAATCCACAAATAGGCTTAGTTTTTTATGGGTTACGTGGTAACACACAAAAATTAAGCCTTTTTACGGGTTCGCAGACAATCCGCTTTGCACCCCTAAATAAATTATAAGATATTGTGGTGTGAAAATGCAACATTTTAAGATAGCATGGCCTCATATATACTTATATATCACACTCAAACATAAAACCTAGGTAGTACCAACAGAAGACAAATTTAAAATTTTATCCACTGTAAACTTAATTGTCTTAATCTTAGATGAAGAACAAAACTAAACCTAAAAATTACACAGTGGAAAATAACTCTGATTTTGTAAAGGAAAGCATTTTTTGCTCAACCAGGTGTTTCTCTACGTTTTGTGTGGAGGAAAGCACTAACATTCAGTTCAAAATTTCTTTTCAGCAAATTCCAAAGTGGTGGATGTGGATGTATTACCTTGTCCCTACATCTTGGGCACTCAATTCCTTGTTGACCTCACAGTATGGAAACATAGACAAAGAAGTCAAAGCATTTGGAGAGATTAAAACTGTTGCTGTTTTCTTGAATGACTATTTCGGGTTTCATCAAGAAAGGTTGAGCATAGTAGCTATTGTCATCACTGCATTCCCTATTGTATTGATTACCCTTTACGCTCTATCAGTTGAAAAATTGAACTTCCAAAAGAGGTAAACATGTTCCGGTACATATGATATTGTATGAATATATAAAATGTACAAGCTTTCTCCATGTTAAAGAACGAAACCTATGTAAAAGTCATCTATACCTATATCTATATCTATATCTATATCTCTATTTCTATACATCTTATATTTTCAATCCTCACTAGCATTCTATCTCGCATGCAAGCTGTCCACGTCAGCATCTACTAGCACATGCAATTAAATTCAAGCTATTCATCATCAAGCAACATTATTCACTAACATATATTTAGTTGTCCACATCAGAGTCTACATCATCCACTATCGTGCATTATGATATTTATTCGTTCATATAAGTAAATATAAGTAGTATAATTTCATCTGTAATTCGTACAGCAATGTGCAGTGTATCCTTCTAGTTCCATTAATAAAATAACAATTTAGGGTGGGAGGTGTGTTTTGAGCCCCAACCACCTAAGTTCAAGTCCTCTCCAACACGAATTTGATGATTGCTTCTTAATGAAAACCACCTAATTTCTGCTGGATTTCTGTTTTTCATGGTTCATACTACCATCATTCATGACCTTACATTCAATACCTTCCAAACTATCATGTTCTTAAAATCTTGTCATAGTATCAACTACATAGTAAACATTTTAAAAAAATCTCTAGGGAGAAACTTGAGTAAGGGTTCTACCCGTTAGGCCAATAGGAGCCTGGTCAAGTTGGACAATTTAGTTAAGGTCTAATCTGTTCAGACAAATGATGTCAGGAGGTGGTTGCGGCACTGTTGGCTCCTCCCTACATGACAAGGCTGCGTCCATCAACGCCGCGGCAGAGGACTCATGCACCTGGTGCATAGACCATAGACTAGAGCTAAACCAACTTGTACACCATGCCCTCCTCAGAATATAAGGGGAGGCACGGCTCCCTATCGAAGGGATCAAACCTAACTTAGTTAGAAGAGACTGGATTCTTGCTCATTCAGAGGAAGAACATGGACGAACTCTAGGATAGCACCGAGCGATTCCCTACTAATCTCTCTTGATTTCCACCATTGTAATCCCCGATTGGGCATTCCTAACATGAAGATCACTATACTACTGGACGTAGGGCTCAGAAGCCCGAACCAGGATAAATAGAGCTGTCCCTTCCGTATTTTGAGTGTTCGAACCACCGGAGACCCACACATCAACTTTTGACGAACAACCACGATGCTCGCCACGATTACGAACCCGCGACACCAACCATGACACAAGGGAACCATGCTAGTACGTTACAAAGAGAGGGACAGAGAGGGACATCCAGTTCATAGTGACATGTTCTAGCTTTGTGCAATCTGGGAGGACCACATGGAATGTGTGACAAGGAAGCAAGTGGGAATACTTTTATTTTCCCTTAAAGTTTGTGTTGATTAATTTGCCTCATTGGAATGCATAGTCTTGGACCTTTTGTGCCTTTAAGGCAACGTCTAGTTTAGGGAAGCACATTAGCATTGTTTGTTTTAGGGAAGCACATTACTATACTTATTTATTTACTTAATTAAGACAAACATTTCGAAGGTTAACCTTTTAGTACCTGTAACACATTTAGGGATGCATGGTGGATTGTTTGCGAATCCACAAATAGGCTTAGTTTTTTATGGGTTACGTGGTAACACACAAAAATTAAGCCTTTTTACGGGTTCGCAGACAATCCGCTTTGCACCCCTAAATAAATTATAAGATATTGTGGTGTGAAAATGCAACATTTTAAGATAGCATGGCCTCATATATACTTATATATCACACATAAACATTTCTTTTCTGCTACACAGACGATCACAACATTTTAAGGTAGCATGGTCTCATATATACTTATATATCACACATAAACATTTCTTTTCTGCTACATAGACGATCAAACGAATTGTTTGCCTTTTACAACTAGTCCTGATCCTTATCAAAACCACCACCTGATATCATTTGTCTGAACAGATTAGACCTTAACTAAATTGTCCAACTTGACCAGGCTCCTATTGGCCTAACGGGTAGAACCCTTACTCAAGTTTCTCCCTAGAGATTTTTTTAAAATGTTTACTATGTAGTTGATACTATGACAAGATTTTAAGAACATGATAGTTTGGAAGGTATTGAATGTAAGGTCATGAATGATGGTAGTATGAACCATGAAAAACAGAAATCCAGCAGAAATTAGGTGGTTTTCATTAAGAAGCAATCATCAAATTCGTGTTGGAGAGGACTTGAACTTAGGTGGTTGGGGCTCAAAACACACCTCCCACCCTAAATTGTTATTTTATTAATGGAACTAGAAGGATACACTGCACATTGCTGTACGAATTACAGATGAAATTATACTACTTATATTTACTTATATGAACGAATAAATATCATAATGCACGATAGTGGATGATGTAGACTCTGATGTGGACAACTAAATATATGTTAGTGAATAATGTTGCTTGATGATGAATAGCTTGAATTTAATTGCATGTGCTAGTAGATGCTGACGTGGACAGCTTGCATGCGAGATAGAATGCTAGTGAGGATTGAAAATATAAGATGTATAGAAATAGAGATATAGATATAGATATAGATATAGGTATAGATGACTTTTACATAGGTTTCGTTCTTTAACATGGAGAAAGCTTGTACATTTTATATATTCATACAATATCATATGTACCGGAACATGTTTACCTCTTTTGGAAGTTCAATTTTTCAACTGATAGAGCGTAAAGGGTAATCAATACAATAGGGAATGCAGTGATGACAATAGCTACTATGCTCAACCTTTCTTGATGAAACCCGAAATAGTCATTCAAGAAAACAGCAACAGTTTTAATCTCTCCAAATGCTTTGACTTCTTTGTCTATGTTTCCATACTGTGAGGTCAACAAGGAATTGAGTGCCCAAGATGTAGGGACAAGGTAATACATCCACATCCACCACTTTGGAATTTGCTGAAAAGAAATTTTGAACTGAATGTTAGTGCTTTCCTCCACACAAAACGTAGAGAAACACCTGGTTGAGCAAAAAATGCTTTCCTTTACAAAATCAGAGTTATTTTCCACTGTGTAATTTTTAGGTTTAGTTTTGTTCTTCATCTAAGATTAAGACAATTAAGTTTACAGTGGATAAAATTTTAAATTTGTCTTCTGTTGGTACTACCTAGGTTTTATGTTTGAGTGTGATATATAAGTATATATGAGGCCATGCTATCTTAAAATGTTGCATTTTCACACCACAATATCTTATAATTTATTTAGGGGTGCAAAGCGGATTGTCTGCGAACCCGTAAAAAGGCTTAATTTTTGTGTGTTACCACGTAACCCATAAAAAACTAAGCCTATTTGTGGATTCGCAAACAATCCACCATGCATCCCTAAATGTGTTACAGGTACTAAAAGGTTAACCTTCGAAATGTTTGTCTTAATTAAGTAAATAAATAAGTATAGTAATGTGCTTCCCTAAAACAAACAATGCTAATGTGCTTCCCTAAACTAGACGTTGCCTTAAAGGCACAAAAGGTCCAAGACTATGCATTCCAATGAGGCAAATTAATCAACACAAACTTTAAGGGAAAATAAAAGTATTCCCACTTGCTTCCTTGTCACACATTCCATGTGGTCCTCCCAGATTGCACAAAGCTAGAACATGTCACTATGAACTGGATGTCCCTCTCTGTCCCTCTCTTTGTAACGTACTAGCATGGTTCCCTTGTGTCATGGTTGGTGTCGCGGGTTCGTAATCGTGGCGAGCATCGTGGTTGTTCGTCAAAAGTTGATGTGTGGGTCTCCGGTGGTTCGAACACTCAAAATACGGAAGGGACAGCTCTATTTATCCTGGTTCGGGCTTCTGAGCCCTACGTCCAGTAGTATAGTGATCTTCATGTTAGGAATGCCCAATCGGGGATTACAATGGTGGAAATCAAGAGAGATTAGTAGGGAATCGCTCGGTGCTATCCTAGAGTTCGTCCATGTTCTTCCTCTGAATGAGCAAGAATCCAGTCTCTTCTAACTAAGTTAGGTTTGATCCCTTCGATAGGGAGCCGTGCCTCCCCTTATATTCTGAGGAGGGCATGGTGTACAAGTTGGTTTAGCTCTAGTCTATGGTCTATGCACCAGGTGCATGAGTCCTCTGCCGCGGCGTTGATGGACGCAGCCTTGTCATGTAGGGAGGAGCCAACAGTGCCGCAACCACCTCCTGACATCCCTGCCACCGTTCTAGCACTTAACCATCAGGGGCTGCCTGCTACGGCGCGGCCTCCCTCGAGTGAGCCTTCTTGAGGCTTCCTTGGCTGGCAAGGAGCCCCCTCCTGGAGGGACTGACGAGTGGGCGCAGGAACCCTTTGCCTCTGGAGTTGGTAAAGCCCCTTGAACTGTTGTGTCACACCGGTTGCGTGACCCTACCAAGAGAGTAGCCAATAGGACCTCGCGCCCGTTGAACGGGCAGACGGCGCAGCATCTTCATACCTACCAGGCTCCAGGTGCCTGGCTGGTCCCTGTGCCGGGCCCTGACCTGTGGCTTGGGGTGTCGGTTGCCACCTGGGTGCTGGCCCAGATGCACGCTAGGTGGAAGTGGTTGGTATTTCTTAACGCATACAGAAATAATCCGCAAGTGCACGGAATTACCATTGTAGCATTTCACCCAGAAGTATTCAGGGTGTTGTATTTTCCGCAAGGAACGGAGGTACTCTTCAAGCTAATTCGTCCAAGGACAACACAAGGGTAGAGTTGGTAGCGGTTGAGATGGATTCCTATGGTTTGTAGGGTCTATGGATAGATAAACTTCACTTCTACTTGCTTACTTTGGGCACCGTAGCGCACCTGGTCTGCCAGGCGATACTGGCATACAGCTCTACACTGAACCCGAATGTGGGGGATTACAAAGGACGGACATAGTTGTCACCACCTACCGACTACCCCTCAACCATGGGGAACGAGGCAAACGAATATAACTTCTAGCTCAGACACCACGTCTACGCTATCAGTTACTATTCTAGCGTTGGCCAGGAACTTCCGTCTTTATCAAGAGTCCTCTACTAAAATATCCATTACAAGAACGGACGATGAACCCACAAGCAAATAAGAGCAAAGCTTAACTAATCAAAAGACTTTATACCATAAGAATTGCGGAAAGCTCCGTTGAGGCGCATGTGTTCATCGAGGTACAAGCTCGGGGAGACTGCCGACAGGTCCAATGCTTCCTCGTACTCTCCCTCACATCTCTCCCTAGCCAAGTCTACTAGCTATCTAGTGCCTAAGCCCATGGAGTGAAGCTCTTATTCTCAAATGTGGTGTTGCTCTTGTTCTTTGTGTGTTATTCTAGAGAGGGGCTCTCCCTTGCTTATATAGCCTCCTTAGGTCAGTTTGAGGGAGGATATTTCCCGGAATCCACATGCAACCGACCTTAGGAGAAGGCATGCAACCGACTGGAGGAAGATGGGCCCATAAGGCGGCAATGGGGGTGCGGCCGCACCCAGGGTGCAGCCGCACCCTGGCTATCCCAGCTCTCCACCGCCTCCGCGTGGTGGACTTCTGGCTTGAAATGGGCCACTCCTTGGATGGTATTTCGCCCAAATAATCTGGGTAGATGGGCCTTCTCATTATTACTTTGTGCAATTGAGCTTTACGCCTTGTCAGAATGCGCCTTTTGATGTATTTTCCACTGTATTCGTGTTTATGTCCTACAAAATAGAAATCTCCAAATACATGTGGAACTAGGTTAATAGTAAAGGCATATATGCTTAAGTTTGCTAATTTATCCTCTTTTTATGTCTTAATTGGCGGTTGAAATTAGTAGTTAACCACCGCTAACAAACTCCCCCACACTTAGCCCTTTGCTCGTCCTCGAGAAAAGCCTAGATAAAAGTAATCATGAGCATAACAACCTAAGATATATGGCGTACATAAAAGTTATTCCAACACATTCTTTACACAAGTGGGATCTGTGGCATTAGCTAAGATGTTTCCTTGGGTTGTTGAGAAGCGGAATAGTTCTCGAAACAAAGTCATCTTCCCAATTTCACATCTTAGCAACTTGGAGTTTTGAAAGTTTTTTCTCAAGAAAAGCATAGTTCACTTTATACTCCCCAAATGGTACTCTCAAATCACTCAATGGTGTATAAATCCTTACCAAGGCATAGCAATGTTTTGCCTTCTTCTGTTTTCTCCTACTTCTAAAAGGTTTATGTGGAGCTTTAGGTAGGGATAAATAAGATAGCATACTTGTATCGCATATGTTGTAAAGTCAAATCGAGGATCCAAGGAGAGAAGTGCCATACTCTTAGATCAAGATGTGCATGTGTGTGGAAAAATGGTATGAATATACTCCTTTGGTAGATATGATCTCTCTCTATAACTTATTATTTTGAAACATGGCTATCTTTTTCTCTCTCTCTCTTTTTTCAATACATGAGCCTTCATGTGCTCATCATTTTTTTTCTTTTGTACTTGGACCTTCATGTGTCCATATTTTTTTAAACTTTCGCATAGCCCATGTCTCTTTTTTCTAAACCACATATTTAGAGAGAGATCATTATCTAACACGGAGTATTTATTTAACAAACATATTTTTATCTACTCCCAGTGTAGGAGTAGAATTTTTGGTGGATCTGAATGAAAGCATGTTTTTGCGTACTCCCAGTGTAGGACCAGCATGTGAATGTGGAGTGTACGTGATCTTGACCTTGGGAGCATGATAAATCTCTCAACAAGGGTCAACAAGACTTGACCAAGCTCAACACAATAACAAGCAGCGTATGTAGAAGGCTTGAAACATGCAAGATGTCATATTTGGCTTTGGTAGGAATTGCTCACCAATTGTGGAGTATGTGATACTATGGTTTTATAACATTTTTATCAAAACAAATTCTCCAAGTGCTTTGAATAGAAACGGTAGGATTTCTAAGTCAAACTATATCAGACCTCACAACAACTTAGTCAACATGATTGTCCTATTAAAATATTTTCTCACCAGCGTAAGTGTATGAAACAAACTTTATGCAAGCTTCTATCTTAAAAATGTTATGAACATGTCACTTTTCAAAATTTTGAACAAAGTGTGGTTTATAATTTGCATGGAGGTATGGTTGGTTCATTTGAGCTTAATTCTAGTGATAAAGATTATGTTTGTTTAAGCTAAAAGTTGTAGGGAGTTGAGAGTAATGTGCACAAACCATCGTTGAACATGAAGGAGCTAAGAAGAATCAGAGGTGGTTCGGCTAAACTAGAAGTTAAGCCGACCCTCTCTGGAGCCATCTATCCGGTTCCTTCTTCGTGCTGGATCAATTGATGTTTGTGCAACATGTTGGTGGGAGATCTCGAATGTATGTTTGTTCAGCTTGAGAGATCCCCCCCCCACACTTATTCTTGTACCTGTTTTATTCAAACAAAAAGAGGCCCTACCAGCTAAAACGCTGGGGAGCCTAAAATTTTTGTTATATATTATTTTATTTTAATTTCTTTTATTATTATTATTTTATTTTATTTATATATTTTTAATTATTTATTTTTTCACCCTACTTTTTTTAGCAAAACTCAAACAAGGCCTATGGTAAAGATGCAATGTAGTTCTAGCCTTGATTTATCTCCATCTTAGATTACTTTCATTATTTATGAAATAATACTCAAAATTCATTAATCAAGATTCAACTCCATGTTAAATTTTGATTAAAGAATGCTATTTTAACCTAAGCACCATACTTAATTTAAAAAGCCTATGGGTGTACCCATGAATACACCCAAACCAGAGCATATGACATAAACAAGGGAAGTATGAATTTGTATGATCAGGTTATATCCATATAGAGACAAACATGAGTTAAAGGAATCAATGAACAATTTTTTTATGATAATCCGGGGTATCTCCCGGCAATGCTTTGTTTATGGTCACAAGCTCGACCATGGGATCTTCATCTTGCAGCTATTCATGGTGGTGTAGTTCCCAGCTTCACCACCAAGCATTGAGCGTTATCATTCAAGCTTCAAGGTTAGTGCCACAATGCAACTACGAGATTTGCAATATTTATGATAAACGTAAGCATCCACAACCATCCTTCTAAAAAGTTTTCACACGAGGATTAAGAGGGGGTTGTGGTCCTCGTAAAAGCATGTGGTAATAAGCAAAACGAACTCTGGAGACTCCAAAAGTGAGCATGAATTTTGAGGGATTTTGAAAGAGAAGATTTCATGCTCATTTGTGGCATCCTCCTTTTTGGTCTCCAGAGTCGATGCTACAGGAATGTCCATGGCGTGGAAGTTTTCATTCTCAAGAGATATGTCAGGAAGGATCAAAGTTGAATCTCAACCATTATTGAGAACAACGTCTTGATGGCTAAAGGGACATGGTTTGGGTTCGAGTGAGGATGATGATGGATGTTCCATTTCACAAGAATGTGAAGAAAGCTTAGGTGAAACAAATGGGGATACGAATTTCACCTCCTCGAACAGGTCATGGTGCTTCGCCTTTGGGATTTCGAGGCAAGAGGTAGGTTTGGTGAAAGCAGTTTCTCCACTTAGGCTCCCAAGGGAAGGTTTTTCTTGAAAAGGTTTTTCATAAGGGTAGCCTATGAGAAGATCAAATTCAAGAATGGCTAAGATGCGAAAATCTAGGTGAACCTCAGTTTCATTAATTTCAATTGGCACGGCCCTAACAATCCCACAACACTCAAAGATGAGTCCTGACGGACTTTTGAAGAGCTTGTTGGTCAAGACTAGCGGCATTTTGCCCAAAAGGGTTTCCGCAATGAATTCTGACATGATATTAGTCTCGACCATGGGGTTGTATAAGGCTTCTACGACAATTCCCCTTAACGAGCAAGGCATAGTCGTGGAAGGTGAAAGAATCCGAATTGCTTCAGAAGAACGTTTCACTTCCAATAACCATTCTTTTGATGGTATTTTGGGGGAAACATCGTTTGTTGCATGCTTTTCGTGCCAAGAGTATTTCGAGGTATTGCCATAATCTTCGAATTCGATCGAGAACTCAGAAGGATGAATTACTCTTTCCTTCGGTGTTTATGGTTCGGGTGAGGGTTCATAATTCTAATCTAAGGATGGTATATGTTTGGATTCAACTGATGAGGACTCCTCAACACTCAACATGACTTTTGCCTGGAGGGTTCTAATTCTCATGATGGAGAAAGCGTGACTTTCTAGGAAGTTTTTAAGGAATTTCACCTGTTCCGTCATAGGTTTGTGTGTAAACCGGCCTCCGGCAGTCACGTCTAGGCATAGGTCAACATCTATGTCAATACCCGAACAAAAGAGACACAACAATATGCCGTCGGGTAAAGACAGGTCTGGACTAGCATGTATTAACATTGAAAACCTAGCCCAGGCTGCACCTATAGACTCCTTCTCATATTGCTCGAAGTCAAGGATTGCCCTTAGTAGAGACACGATACGAGATATAGGGAAGAATGCAAGACAGAACTTATCCTTAAGTTCATCCCAATCTTCATTCATGCTCTCTATGGCTTGAGTGTACCATTGCTTTGCCTCCTCCGTGAGAGAAAAGGGAAACAATGTCCACCTTAGAGTTTCCTGTGTCATGCCTGAGATGCTCAGGCACGAACACATCTCCTCGAACTCGTGCAGGTGATGGCAAGGGTTTTCATTGTCGTGCCCTGAAAAGGATTGTGCCAATTGAAATTAATGAAACTGAGGTTCACCTAGATTTTCGCATCTTAGCCATTCTTGAATTTGATCTTCTCATAGGCTACCCTTATGAAAAACCTTTTCAAGAAAAACCTTCCCTTGGGAGCCTAAGTGGAGAAACTGCTTTCACCAAACCTACCTCTTGCCTCGAAATCCCAAAGGCGAAGCACCATGACCTGTTCGAGGAGGTGAAATTCGTATCCCCATTTGTTTCACCTAAGCTTTCTTCACATTCTTGTGAAATGGAACATCCATCATCATCCTCACTCGAACCCAAACCATGTCCCTTTAGCCATCAAGACGTTGTTCTCAATAATGGTTGAGATTCAACTTTGATCCTTCCTGACATATCTCTTGAGAATGAAAACTTCCACGCCATGGACATTCCTGTAGCATCGACTCTGGAGACCAAAAAGGAGGATGCCACAAATGAGCATGAAATCTTCTCTTTCAAAATCCCTCAAAATTCATGCTCACTTTTGGAGTCTCCAGAGTTCGTTTTGCTTATTACCACATGCTTTTACGAGGACCACAACCCCCTCTTAATCCTCGTGTGAAAACTTTTTAGAAGGATGGTTGTGGATGCTTACGTTTATCATAAATATTGCAAATCTCGTAGTTGCATTGTGGCACTAACCTTGAAGCTTGAATGATAACGCTCAATGCTTGGTGGTGAAGCTGGGAACTACACCACCATGAATAGCTGCAAGATGAAGATCCCATGGTCGAGCTTGTGACCATAAACAAAGCATTGCCGGGAGATACCCCGGATTATCATAAAAAAATTGTTCATTGATTCCTTTAACTCATGTTTGTCTCTATATGGATATAACCTGATCATACAAATTCATACTTCCCTTGTTTATGTCATATGCTCTGGTTTGGGTGTATTCATGGGTACACCCATAGGCTTTTTAAATTAAGTATGGTGCTTAGGTTAAAATAGCATTCTTTAATCAAAATTTAACATGGAGTTGAATCTTGATTAATGAATTTTGAGTATTATTTCATAAATAATGAAAGTAATCTAAGATGGAGATAAATCAAGGCTAGAACTACATTGCATCTTTACCATAGGCCTTGTTTGAGTTTTGCTAAAAAAAGTAGGGTGAAAAAATAAATAATTAAAAATATATAAATAAAATAAAATAATAATAATAAAAGAAATTAAAATAAAATAATATATAACAAAAATTTTAGGCTCCCCAGCGTTTTAGCTGGTAGGGCCTCTTTTTGTTTGAATAAAACAGGTACAAGAATAAGTGTGGGGGGGGGATCTCTCAAGCTGAACAAACATACATTCGAGATCTCCCACCAACATGTTGCACAAACATCAATTGATCCAGCACGAAGAAGGAACCGGATAGATGGCTCCAGAGAGGGTCGGCTTAACTTCTAGTTTAGCCGAACCACCTCTGATTCTTCTTAGCTCCTTCATGTTCAACGATGGTTTGTGCACATTACTCTCAACTCCCTACAACTTTTAGCTTAAACAAACATAATCTTTATCACTAGAATTAAGCTCAAATGAACCAACCATACCTCCATGCAAATTATAAACCACACTTTGTTCAAAATTTTGAAAAGTGACATGTTCATAACATTTTTAAGATAGAAGCTTGCATAAAGTTTGTTTCATACACTTACGCTGGTGAGAAAATATTTTAATAGGACAATCATGTTGACTAAGTTGTTGTGAGGTCTGATATAGTTTGACTTAGAAATCCTACCGTTCCTATTCAAAGCACTTGGAGAATTTGTTTTGATAAAAATGTTATAAAACCATAGTATCACATACTCCACAATTGGTGAGCAATTCCTACCAAAGCCAAATATGACATCTTGCATGTTTCAAGCCTTCTACATACGCTGCTTGTTATTGTGTTGAGCTTGGTCAAGTCTTGTTGACCCTTGTTGAGAGATTTATCATGCTCCCAAGGTCAAGATCACGTACACTCCACATTCACATGCTGGTCCTACACTGGGAGTACGCAAAAACATGCTTTCATTCAGATCCACCAAAAATTCTACTCCTACACTGGGAGTAGATAAAAATATGTTTTAAATAAATACTCCGTGTTAGATAATGATCTCTCTCTAAATATGTGGTTTAGAAAAAAGAGACATGGGCTATGCGAAAGTTTAAAAAAATATGGACACATGAAGGTCCAAGTACAAAAGAAAAAAAATGATGAGCACATGAAGGCTCATGTATTGAAAAAAGAGAGAGAGAGAAAAAGATAGCCATGTTTCAAAATAATAAGTTATAGAGAGAGATCATATCTACCAAAGGAGTATATTCATACCATTTTTCCACACACATGCACATCTTGATCTAAGAGTATGGCACTTCTCTCCTTGGATCCTCGATTTGACTTTACAACATATGCGATACAAGTATGCTATCTTATTTATCCCTACCTAAAGCTCCACATAAACCTTTTAGAAGTAGGAGAAAACAGAAGAAGGCAAAACATTGCTATGCCTTGGTAAGGATTTATACACCATTGAGTGATTTGAGAGTACCATTTGGGGAGTATAAAGTGAACTATGCTTTTCTTGAGAAAAAACTTTCAAAACTCCAAGTTGCTAAGATGTGAAATTGGGAAGATGACTTTGTTTCGAGAACTATTCCGCTTCTCAACAACCCAAGGAAACATCTTAGCTAATGCCACAGATCCCACTTGTGTAAAGAATGTGTTGGAATAACTTTTATGTACGCCATATATCTTAGGTTGTTATGCTCATGATTACTTTTATCTAGGCTTTTCTCGAGGACGAGCAAAGGGCTAAGTGTGGGGGAGTTTTTGTTAGCGGTGGTTAACTACTAATTTCAACCGCCAATTAAGACATAAAAAGAGGATAAATTAGCAAACTTAAGCATATATGCCTTTACTATTAACCTAGTTCCACATGTATTTGGAGATTTCTATTTTGTAGGACATAAACACGAATACAGTGGAAAATACATCAAAAGGCGCATTCTGACAAGGCGTAAAGCTCAATTGCACAAAGTAATAATGAGAAGGCCCATCTACCCAGATTATTTGGGCGAAATACCATCCAAGGAGTGGCCCATTTCAAGCCAGAAGTCCACCACGCGGAGGCGGTGGAGAGCTGGGATAGCCAGGGTGCGGCTGCACCCTGGGTGCGGCCGCACCCCCATTGCCGCCTTATGGGCCCATCTTCCTCCAGTCGGTTGCATGCCTTCTCCTAAGGTCGGTTGCATGTGGATTCCGGGAAATATCCTCCCTCAAACTGACCTAAGGAGGCTATATAAGCAAGGGAGAGCCCCTCTCTAGAATAACACACAAAGAACAAGAGCAACACCACATTTGAGAATAAGAGCTTCACTCCATGGGCTTAGGCACTAGATAGCTAGTAGACTTGGCTAGGGAGAGATGTGAGGGAGAGTACGAGGAAGCATTGGACCTGTCGGCAGTCTCCCCGAGCTTGTACCTCGATGAACACATGCGCCTCAACGGAGCTTTCCGCAATTCTTATGGTATAAAGTCTTTTGATTAGTTAAGCTTTGCTCTTATTTGCTTGTGGGTTCATCGTCCGTTCTTGTAATGGATATTTTAGTAGAGGACTCTTGATAAAGACGGAAGTTCCTGGCCAACGCTAGAATAGTAACTGATAGCGTAGACGTGGTGTCTGAGCTAGAAGTTATATTCGTTTGCCTCGTTCCCCATGGTTGAGGGGTAGTCGGTAGGTGGTGACAACTATGTCCGTCCTTTGTAATCCCCCACATTCGGGTTCAGTGTAGAGCTGTATGCCAGTATCGCCTGGCAGACCAGGTGCGCTACGGTGCCCAAAGTAAGCAAGTAGAAGTGAAGTTTATCTATCCATAGACCCTACAAACCATAGGAATCCATCTCAACCGCTACCAACTCTACCCTTGTGTTGTCCTTGGACGAATTAGCTTGAAGAGTACCTCCGTTCCTTGCGGAAAATACAACACCCTGAATACTTCTGGGTGAAATGCTACAATGGTAATTCCGTGCACTTGCGGATTATTTCTGTATGCGTTAAGAAATACCAACCACTTCCACCTAGCGTGCATCTGGGCCAGCACCCAGGTGGCAACCGACACCCCAAGCCACAGGTCAGGGCCCGGCACAGGGACCAGCCAGGCACCTGGAGCCTGGTAGGTATGAAGATGCTGCGCCGTCTGCCCGTTCAACGGGCGCGAGGTCCTATTGGCTACTCTCTTGGTAGGGTCACGCAACCGGTGTGACACAACAGTTCAAGGGGCTTTACCAACTCCAGAGGCAAAGGGTTCCTGCGCCCACTCGTCAGTCCCTCCAGGAGGGGGCTCCTTGCCAGCCAAGGAAGCCTCAAGAAGGCTCACTCGAGGGAGGCCGCGCCGTAGCAGGCAGCCCCTGATGGTTAAGTGCTAGAACGGTGGCAGGGATGTCAGGAGGTGGTTGCGGCACTGTTGGCTCCTCCCTACATGACAAGGCTGCGTCCATCAACGCCGCGGCAGAGGACTCATGCACCTGGTGCATAGACCATAGACTAGAGCTAAACCAACTTGTACACCATGCCCTCCTCAGAATATAAGGGGAGGCACGGCTCCCTATCGAAGGGATCAAACCTAACTTAGTTAGAAGAGACTGGATTCTTGCTCATTCAGAGGAAGAACATGGACGAACTCTAGGATAGCACCGAGCGATTCCCTACTAATCTCTCTTGATTTCCACCATTGTAATCCCCGATTGGGCATTCCTAACATGAAGATCACTATACTACTGGACGTAGGGCTCAGAAGCCCGAACCAGGATAAATAGAGCTGTCCCTTCCGTATTTTGAGTGTTCGAATCACCGGAGACCCACACATCAACTTTTGACGAACAACCACGATGCTCGCCACGATTACGAACCCGCGACACCAACCATGACACAAGGGAACCATGCTAGTACGTTACAAAGAGAGGGACAGAGAGGGACATCCAGTTCATAGTGACATGTTCTAGCTTTGTGCAATCTGGGAGGACCACATGGAATGTGTGACAAGGAAGCAAGTGGGAATACTTTTATTTTCCCTTAAAGTTTGTGTTGATTAATTTGCCTCATTGGAATGCATAGTCTTGGACCTTTTGTGCCTTTAAGGCAACGTCTAGTTTAGGGAAGCACATTAGCATTGTTTGTTTTAGGGAAGCACATTACTATACTTATTTATTTACTTAATTAAGACAAACATTTCGAAGGTTAACCTTTTAGTACCTGTAACACATTTAGGGATGCATGGTGGATTGTTTGCGAATCCACAAATAGGCTTAGTTTTTTATGGGTTACGTGGTAACACACAAAAATTAAGCCTTTTTACGGGTTCGCAGACAATCCGCTTTGCACCCCTAAATAAATTATAAGATATTGTGGTGTGAAAATGCAACATTTTAAGATAGCATGGCCTCATATATACTTATATATCACACATAAACATTTCTTTTCTGCTACACAGACGATCACAACATTTTAAGGTAGCATAACAACCTAAGATATATGGCGTACATAAAAGTTATTCCAACACATTCTTTACACAAGTGGGATCTGTGGCATTAGCTAAGATGTTTCCTTGGGTTGTTGAGAAGCGGAATAGTTCTCGAAACAAAGTCATCTTCCCAATTTCACATCTTAGCAACTTGGAGTTTTGAAAGTTTTTTCTCAAGAAAAGCATAGTTCACTTTATACTCCCCAAATGGTACTCTCAAATCACTCAATGGTGTATAAATCCTTACCAAGGCATAGCAATGTTTTGCCTTCTTCTGTTTTCTCCTACTTCTAAAAGGTTTATGTGGAGCTTTAGGTAGGGATAAATAAGATAGCATACTTGTATCGCATATGTTGTAAAGTCAAATCGAGGATCCAAGGAGAGAAGTGCCATACTCTTAGATCAAGATGTGCATGTGTGTGGAAAAATGGTATGAATATACTCCTTTGGTAGATATGATCTCTCTCTATAACTTATTATTTTGAAACATGGCTATCTTTTTCTCTCTCTCTCTTTTTTCAATACATGAGCCTTCATGTGCTCATCATTTTTTTTCTTTTGTACTTGGACCTTCATGTGTCCATATTTTTTTAAACTTTCGCATAGCCCATGTCTCTTTTTTCTAAACCACATATTTAGAGAGAGATCATTATCTAACACGGAGTATTTATTTAACAAACATATTTTTATCTACTCCCAGTGTAGGAGTAGAATTTTTGGTGGATCTGAATGAAAGCATGTTTTTGCGTACTCCCAGTGTAGGACCAGCATGTGAATGTGGAGTGTACGTGATCTTGACCTTGGGAGCATGATAAATCTCTCAACAAGGGTCAACAAGACTTGACCAAGCTCAACACAATAACAAGCAGCGTATGTAGAAGGCTTGAAACATGCAAGATGTCATATTTGGCTTTGGTAGGAATTGCTCACCAATTGTGGAGTATGTGATACTATGGTTTTATAACATTTTTATCAAAACAAATTCTCCAAGTGCTTTGAATAGGAACGGTAGGATTTCTAAGTCAAACTATATCAGACCTCACAACAACTTAGTCAACATGATTGTCCTATTAAAATATTTTCTCACCAGCGTAAGTGTATGAAACAAACTTTATGCAAGCTTCTATCTTAAAAATGTTATGAACATGTCACTTTTCAAAATTTTGAACAAAGTGTGGTTTATAATTTGCATGGAGGTATGGTTGGTTCATTTGAGCTTAATTCTAGTGATAAAGATTATGTTTGTTTAAGCTAAAAGTTGTAGGGAGTTGAGAGTAATGTGCACAAACCATCGTTGAACATGAAGGAGCTAAGAAGAATCAGAGGTGGTTCGGCTAAACTAGAAGTTAAGCCGACCCTCTCTGGAGCCATCTATCCGGTTCCTTCTTCGTGCTGGATCAATTGATGTTTGTGCAACATGTTGGTGGGAGATCTCGAATGTATGTTTGTTCAGCTTGAGAGATCCCCCCCCCACACTTATTCTTGTACCTGTTTTATTCAAACAAAAAGAGGCCCTACCAGCTAAAACGCTGGGGAGCCTAAAATTTTTGTTATATATTATTTTATTTTAATTTCTTTTATTATTATTATTTTATTTTATTTATATATTTTTAATTATTTATTTTTTCACCCTACTTTTTTTAGCAAAACTCAAACAAGGCCTATGGTAAAGATGCAATGTAGTTCTAGCCTTGATTTATCTCCATCTTAGATTACTTTCATTATTTATGAAATAATACTCAAAATTCATTAATCAAGATTCAACTCCATGTTAAATTTTGATTAAAGAATGCTATTTTAACCTAAGCACCATACTTAATTTAAAAAGCCTATGGGTGTACCCATGAATACACCCAAACCAGAGCATATGACATAAACAAGGGAAGTATGAATTTGTATGATCAGGTTATATCCATATAGAGACAAACATGAGTTAAAGGAATCAATGAACAATTTTTTTATGATAATCCGGGGTATCTCCCGGCAATGCTTTGTTTATGGTCACAAGCTCGACCATGGGATCTTCATCTTGCAGCTATTCATGGTGGTGTAGTTCCCAGCTTCACCACCAAGCATTGAGCGTTATCATTCAAGCTTCAAGGTTAGTGCCACAATGCAACTACGAGATTTGCAATATTTATGATAAACGTAAGCATCCACAACCATCCTTCTAAAAAGTTTTCACACGAGGATTAAGAGGGGGTTGTGGTCCTCGTAAAAGCATGTGGTAATAAGCAAAACGAACTCTGGAGACTCCAAAAGTGAGCATGAATTTTGAGGGATTTTGAAAGAGAAGATTTCATGCTCATTTGTGGCATCCTCCTTTTTGGTCTCCAGAGTCGATGCTACAGGAATGTCCATGGCGTGGAAGTTTTCATTCTCAAGAGATATGTCAGGAAGGATCAAAGTTGAATCTCAACCATTATTGAGAACAACGTCTTGATGGCTAAAGGGACATGGTTTGGGTTCGAGTGAGGATGATGATGGATGTTCCATTTCACAAGAATGTGAAGAAAGCTTAGGTGAAACAAATGGGGATACGAATTTCACCTCCTCGAACAGGTCATGGTGCTTCGCCTTTGGGATTTCGAGGCAAGAGGTAGGTTTGGTGAAAGCAGTTTCTCCACTTAGGCTCCCAAGGGAAGGTTTTTCTTGAAAAGGTTTTTCATAAGGGTAGCCTATGAGAAGATCAAATTCAAGAATGGCTAAGATGCGAAAATCTAGGTGAACCTCAGTTTCATTAATTTCAATTGGCACAATCCTTTTCAGGGCACGACAATGAAAACCCTTGCCATCACCTGCACGAGTTCGAGGAGATGTGTTCGTGCCTGAGCATCTCAGGCATGACACAGGAAACTCTAAGGTGGACATTGTTTCCCTTTTCTCTCACGGAGGAGGCAAAGCAATGGTACACTCAAGCCATAGAGAGCATGAATGAAGATTGGGATGAACTTAAGGATAAGTTCTGTCTTGCATTCTTCCCTATATCTCGTATCGTGTCTCTACTAAGGGCAATCCTTGACTTCGAGCAATATGAGAAGGAGTCTATAGGTGCAGCCTGGGCTAGGTTTTCAATGTTAATACATGCTAGTCCAGACCTGTCTTTACCCGACGGCATATTGTTGTGTCTCTTTTGTTCGGGTATTGACATAGATGTTGACCTATGCCTAGA
>JAHUYU010001748.1:0-14553 GCA_030439765.1 Tripidium arundinaceum | reverse complement strand
ATGTTGCTCTTGCCTGTAATACTCCTTCTTGTCCTTCAGGGTTGTCGTTTGTGAGCTCATTATGAATAGTTCCAGCCATAGACTTCGTACTTTGGCCTTAGCTTCTTTTACTTTGGTAGTCCACTTCTTTAATTCCCGTTGCTGGTCTTCATAGAGAGTGTCAAGGGCATGCAGGTATCTGATTGTAGACACTATGGTATACTCTGATATCTGTTGTCCAACCTTTTCCATTGCTTCAAAGTGTTATTGTGTGATATCACTATGTTTTACCCATTCCTTAGTTATCCCTTCTAAGAATGAAACCATAGTAAAAGAGAAGTATTTAAGAACCTTACTCACCCGTTGTCCTCTCAACTTAGCTTGATTACTTTACTTACCATATATTACTCCTTTGTCTATATTCATAATTATTATCATTATCAGGTACCCCCATTTTAGTCTAGTCGGTATACTAATTAGTAGATACATGATGGTTAACTATGATCTTTTTTAAACCATTGTTTCCCTGTGGATAAATACGGTACCCTAGAATACTCTCGGGTAAAAGCTACAATGGTATCCGTGCGCTTGCTTATTTATCTATTTGCGTTAAGAAATACCAACAAGCTTTTTGGCGTCATTGCCAGGGAAACAATTTGCCTAAAGATTTTGATATTAACTTTGATGTCTGCTAATCTAGTTTACCACTAACTATTGTGGGATTACCCCTATTCTATTGAATTATGGAATAGACAGGATAGCAGATGCCGTTTTGACCTTTAGGCAAGTTTCCATAAGAAAAGAAAAAAAGATATTGAAGAACCTAGGGTGCCTGAACGTTCATGATCCATCAACACAGGAACCCTGCCATCTCACAGGTTTGTATAGATATATCTATATATATATATATTATTCTAACCATATGTAGATTGGAGAAAAGGTCGCCGTCACAAGAATTCAAATCTCATCCCATGTGACGAACATAGACGCTGCACTACTCACAAATTCCATCCCAAATTGTGAGTCATGGTAAGTATGATCAAGAAAGGTGAGATAGTCCTCCTCATGGACTTTAAACTTGATGAGCAATTATCTTTTAATTTTTGCATTCCACTGCATGTTTACTTTGAAAAATCCATGCATCAGCTTTCATTTAGTTTGAAGTTTTCTCATGTCAAATCCACGGCATGTTTAGTTCCTTGCATATATCCATGTCGCTTGCATCTTTTTATCTAAAAAATAATATGTTTCTCACCATGATCATGCTCTTTCATCTCCATTTGAGTAAATCTCTGTAATGCTTTCATACTACCTTTGTCTGCTATAGTATGTTTGGATTTGGAGTATCTTCGTACGCCTTTTTAAATTAAGCATGGTGCTTAGTTTAAAATGTTTTCCAAAATCAAATTAGACGCGGTGTCTAGTTTGATTTTTTGAACCAAGAGGTGTGTTGATATTACTTTCAAAGGCTTTTTAAATTAAGCAGGGTGCTTAGGTTAAAATGCTTTCCTAAATCAAATTAGACATGGTGTCTAGTTTGATTTTTGAACCAAGAGTATGCTTTAGTAGATATTGGTTGTATTGTAGGACTAATCCTTGCAGAAAATTCTCAAATTCAATCTGGGCAAGTCCTGAGATGAATTCACATCGGAGATGAATCAAGGCATGCAATGAACTCTAGCAACTTTACGCAAAGAAGACACAGCTCATCCTTCATGGATGGAAGAACCGTGAGTATCAAAGATTATTCACTTTGTCTTTGCTACAAGTTACCTTTGCCTTGAACCATGTTAGAATGCGACAAACAAATAAAATTTGTTGTCAAACATGATAAATAAAATCTATGCTAAAGTAAACCTAAAACCATCTTTTCATTAGCATAGATGAAAATCACATAAAATTATAGACAATAACCCATATTTCAAATTTGTTGCAATCCCTCGGGTATGTGTCCACTAACATTTTACAGGGATGAATAAATATAAGCTATGCTTGTTCATGGTTTGGTATGAACCTGAGAAACCCAAACCAAACCACCACTGCAGATTATGGAACAAAGAGAAAGAAGATGAGTGCCATAAAATAGATCTACAATAAAAGCACTCACTCATAAGAAGTGGACGAACAAATCAACAGGCCATGAGCAACATCGAAGACAACCTAGCATTAAACCTTCTCAAGACTCAAGCTAGGATGGTAATGACAAACAGGGTGTAACTTACCTTGTACTGGCCAAACTGATGCTTATTCTTATCATCTTCGACACCAACTCGCACATCGGCAGCAAGGACTATGATGACGAAATGCCACTAGATCATGGCATGCATCCTCGTGTCAACAAACATCATAAATCAATGGAGGTCTGTCTACGGAGTCTCGAAAGGCCGTAAATAACCATGGTCGCAAGATGACATCCCTAAGTCATTGGAGATGAAGTATTCATTGCAAGTACCAATAAGGGTCCTCCCTCGATCTTCAACACAGCTGGCGTATTGATAACAAACAAAGAAGAACAACTCTTCACCACGTCACTTGAAGACAAAGACAATCATGGAGGAACTTGAGTTTGCATCTCCAATGAACACTAATTCGTCAACCAAGAATCAACAAAAATCAGGAAAGATTGACGGAAGAAGAACATGCAACTATCTGAATCCTTGTCTCCTGGATCGGATGGTGCAAAGAAAAATGCAAGGGAGAGGTCCTACTTAATGGACCTAAAAACTATGAGTCCTTGCTGACAGGTAAATCGAGTGAAAGGACCAAACAAAATTCATCGATTTGAAAGAGAAAATTGCTGATCTCAACAAGCCTCCTGCCCAAATTGATGAGACAATTGATCGGCTCAAGACTGAAGAGGCCAAGCTTGAAAAATTGCTAGCGAAAGTCCGGGACGCTATCAAAGCCGAAGAGCAGAAGGAAGCCCAAATTCCAGAGATCATCGGCAAGGTGACAGAGGAAATAAAGCTTAAAGCACAGCAACTCCATGCCCTCTAAAGAACATCAAGCCAGTCCCGGGCACTGTTGAAGAAGACAACCAGGCGATTAATGAAGTAGATGAAATCCACCTGCGTGCGGTAAAAGCGATCCAGCAAGCTCTGGGATTGCTGTAATCAAACTTTAACCGTGATGGCCTGATACAGGTGATGTCAATTAGCAAAATACTTAATCTTTTATCTTTGTAATATATTTGCACTACAAGCATAATTCTCCAAGTATAAGTGGAACCAAGTGAAATCTTAACATTAGTTGTTGCTTTTTTATTACTTTTCTGTTAATTGATCCTTATGTTGATGGTTTATGGTTGATGTTAATGACCGTCAACAAGTTCTCCCACACTTGTTCTTTGCTCGTCCTCGAGTAAAGGTTAAAGATAAAAGTAAACATGGGCATAACATCTTAAGATATAGAACTGACATAAAAGCTATTCCAAACATGCCTTACACAGGTGGGATATGGGGTGTTAGCTAACATATATCCTTGAGTGGTTGAAAAGTGGAACAGTTCTCCAAGTGAAGTCATCTTCCCAAATTATCATCTTAGCAACTTGGAGTTTTTTTAAAGTTTTCACAAGAAAAGCATAGTTCACTTATACTCCTCAAATGGTACTCTCAAATCGCTTAGTGGTGTATGATTCCTTACCAAGGCATAGTATTGTTTTGCCTTCTTTTGCTTTATCCTACTTCTAAAAGGTTTATGTGGAGCTCAGGTAGGGATAATCATGATAGCATATTTGCATTGCATATATTGTAAAGTCAAAACAAAGATCCAAGGAGAAAAATGTCATACTCTTAGATCAAGATGTGCATGTGTTTGGTGGATGTATACTCCTTTTGTAGATGTGATCTCTCTCTGAGACATGGCTATCTTTCTTCTTTTTATCTTTACATGAGCCTTCATGTGCTCATCTCTCTTTTTTTCTATACTTGGACCTTCATGTGTCCATATATTTTTTTCTTTTTTCATGTCTCTTCTACTAAAATATATTTAGAGAGAGATCACTATCTTTTAGAACATGGAGCATATATTTTGGTGAAACCTAACAAGCAGTTTTTTGCCTACTCCCAGTGTAGGAGTAGAACATTTTTGGGTGGATCTAAATGGAAGGCGTGTTTTTGCGTCTACTCCTAGTGTAGGAGTAGTGCATATTTTTGGTGGTGTGTACGTGATCTTGATCTTGATCTTGGGAGCATGATAAATTTCTCAACAAGGGTTACAAGGTATGACCGAACTCAATACAATAACAAGCAGCGTATGTAGAAAGCTGTAAAGCATGTAAGATCATATATGGCTTTGGTATGAATTTATCACCATTGAGGAGTATGTGACACTATGGTTTTATGATATTTTTATCAATAACAAAGTCTCCAAGCACTTTGAACAGAAAAGGTAGGATTTCTAAGCTAGAACTATATCGCACTTCATAACAACTTAGTCAACATGATTGTCCTATAAAGATATTTTCCCACAAGCATAAGTATATGTATATGGAACAATCTTTATGCAAGCTTCTATCTCAAAAATGTCATAAACATGTCACTTTTCAAAATTTTAATCAAAGTGTGGTCTTGGTTCATTTTAGATTGCATAAAAGCATGTCAAAGTATTACACATGTACCAAGAGGATGAGAGGAAGTGTCAAACCAGCGTTTTGAAGTGAAGCATTACTTGTTGCAGTGGTTTAGAACTTTCACTTCCTAGTCGATCAACCCCCCACACTTCGCTCGAAGTGTGTTCTGGTCATAAAGACATGGTAGAGATCAAGTGCATGAGCTCTGTTGGTGGAAAAAACACCAACAGAACCAAAACTTTATTCATTTTTCTCTATCCTTAGGCACATTGAATAGGTAAAGTTGATATTATGTGCCTTGTTCATTTATAACATGGATGATAAGAGCATGAATGTATCATTTAAGTATATTTAGCCAAAAGGGTTGAGTTGCTTAACTATGGAGTAGTTGCCCAAATTTCATTTTATAACCAAAGATAAGATATGTAACATTTTAGCTCATTTGGTTAAGATTATGAGATCAAGAAAGAGGTGCTATGAACAAACTTTAAAGAACAAAACATGTTGAGTTAGTCAGGTTGGATCAAGCAATGTCGTAATTCAAACATGTTTGTTTTTTTATTTATGTGCATACCAACATCAAGGAAAAGCTTTTTTAAATAATGACCACTTACCTTAAGATGTTACCTTCATCATTGGAGCATGATGGCACCATGTGACGAAGGGTAGATAACTTGTGGTGGTCTTTTCTTTCTGCTTGAAGCTTTTCTTGCTCGGTTAATCTTGCATCTTGGGCTATTCATGAGCATCTTGTCTCCTATATTACACTCCTTCTTTCTCATTCTTTTGTGATGTCATCTTTTTTCTCTTTCTTCTATGAATTTTGTTTGGTCCTTTCACTCGATTTACCTGTCAGCAAGGACTCATAGTTTTTAGGTCCATTAAGTAGGACCTCTCCCTTGCATTTTTCTTTGCACCATCCGATCCAGGAGACAAGGATTCAGATAGTTGCATGTTCTTCTTCCGTCAATCTTTCCTGATTTTTGTTGATTCTTGGTTGACGAATTAGTGTTCATTGGAGATGCAAACTCAAGTTCCTCCATGATTGTCTTTGTCTTCAAGTGACGTGGTGAAGAGTTGTTCTTCTTTGTTTGTTATCAATACGCCAGCTGTGTTGAAGATCGAGGGAGGACCCTTATTGGTACTTGCATGAATACTTCATCTCCAATGACTTAGGGATGTCATCTTGCGACCATGGTTATTTACGGCCTTTCGAGACTCCGTAGACAGACCTCCATTGATTTATGATGTTTGTTGACACGAGGATGCATGCCATGATCTAGTGGCATTTCGTCATCATAGTCCTTGCTGCCGATGTGCGAGTTGGTGTCGAAGATGATAAGAATAAGCATCAGTTTGGCCAGTACAAGGTAAGTTACACCCTGTTTGTCATTACCATCCTAGCTTGAGTCTTGAGAAGGTTTAATGCTAGGTTGTCTTCGATGTTGCTCATGGCCTGTTGATTTGTTCGTCCACTTCTTATGAGTGAGTGCTTTTATTGTAGATCTATTTTATGGCACTCATCTTCTTTCTCTTTGTTCCATAATCTGCAGTGGTGGTTTGGTTTGGGTTTCTCAGGTTCATACCAAACCATGAACAAGCATAGCTTATATTTATTCATCCCTGTAAAATGTTAGTGGACACATACCCGAGGGATTGCAACAAATTTGAAATATGGGTTATTGTCTATAATTTTATGTGATTTTCATCTATGCTAATGAAAAGATGGTTTTAGGTTTACTTTAGCATAGATTTTATTTATCATGTTTGACAACAAATTTTATTTGTTTGTCGCATTCTAACATGGTTCAAGGCAAAGGTAACTTGTAGCAAAGACAAAGTGAATAATCTTTGATACTCACGGTTCTTCCATCCATGAAGGATGAGCTGTGTCTTCTTTGCGTAAAGTTGCTAGAGTTCATTGCATGCCTTGATTCATCTCCGATGTGAATTCATCTCAGGACTTGCCCAGATTGAATTTGAGAATTTTCTGCAAGGATTAGTCCTACAATACAACCAATATCTACTAAAGCATACTCTTGGTTCAAAAATCAAACTAGACACCATGTCTAATTTGATTTAGGAAAGCATTTTAACCTAAGCACCCTGCTTAATTTAAAAAGCCTTTGAAAGTAATATCAACACACCTCTTGGTTCAAAAAATCAAACTAGACACCGCGTCTAATTTGATTTTGGAAAACATTTTAAACTAAGCACCATGCTTAATTTAAAAAGGCGTACGAAGATACTCCAAATCCAAACATACTATAGCAGACAAAGGTAGTATGAAAGCATTACAGAGATTTACTCAAATGGAGATGAAAGAGCATGATCATGGTGAGAAACATATTATTTTTTAGATAAAAAGATGCAAGCGACATGGATATATGCAAGGAACTAAACATGCCGTGGATTTGACATGAGAAAACTTCAAACTAAATGAAAGCTGATGCATGGATTTTTCAAAGTAAACATGCAGTGGAATGCAAAAATTAAAAGATAATTGCTCATCAAGTTTAAAGTCCATGAGGAGGACTATCTCACCTTTCTTGATCATACTTACCATGACTCACAATTTGGGATGGAATTTGTGAGTAGTGCAGCGTCTATGTTCGTCACATGGGATGAGATTTGAATTCTTGTGACGGCGACCTTTTCTCCAATCTACATATGGTTAGAATAATATATATATATATAGATATATCTATACAAACCTGTGAGATGGCAGGGTTCCTGTGTTGATGGATCATGAACGTTCAGGCACCCTAGGTTCTTCAATATCTTTTTTTCTTTTCTTATGGAAACTTGCCTAAAGGTCAAAACGGCATCTGCTATCCTGTCTATTCCATAATTCAATAGAATAGGGGTAATCCCACAATAGTTAGTGGTAAACTAGATTAGCAGACATCAAAGTTAATATCAAAATCTTTAGGCAAATTGTTTCCCTGGCAATGACGCCAAAAAGCTTGTTGGTATTTCTTAACGCAAATAGATAAATAAGCAAGCGCACGGATACCATTGTAGCTTTTACCCGAGAGTATTCTAGGGTACCGTATTTATCCACAGGGAAACAATGGTTTAAAAAAGATCATAGTTAACCATCATGTATCTACTAATTAGTATACCGACTAGACTAAAATGGGGGTACCTGATAATGATAATAATTATGAATATAGACAAAGGAGTAATATATGGTAAGTAAAGTAATCAAGCTAAGTTGAGAGGACAACGGGTGAGTAAGGTTCTTAAATACTTCTCTTTTACTATGGTTTCATTCTTAGAAGGGATAACTAAGGAATGGGTAAAACATAGTGATATCACACAATAACACTTTGAAGCAATGGAAAAGGTTGGACAACAGATATCAGAGTATACCATAGTGTCTACAATCAGATACCTGCATGCCCTTGACACTCTCTATGAAGACCAGCAACGGGAATTAAAGAAGTGGACTACCAAAGTAAAAGAAGCTAAGGCCAAAGTACGAAGTCTATGGCTGGAACTATTCATAATGAGCTCACAAACGACAACCCTGAAGGACAAGAAGGAGTATTACAGGCAAGAGCAACATCGAAGACAACCTAGCATTAAACCTTCTCAAGACTCAAGCTAGGATGGTAATGACAAACAGGGTGTAACTTACCTTGTACTGGCCAAACTGATGCTTATTCTTATCATCTTCGACACCAACTCGCACATCGGCAGCAAGGACTATGATGACGAAATGCCACTAGATCATGGCATGCATCCTCGTGTCAACAAACATCATAAATCAATGGAGGTCTGTCTACGGAGTCTCGAAAGGCCGTAAATAACCATGGTCGCAAGATGACATCCTAAGTCATTGGAGATGAAGTATTCATGCAAGTACCAATAAGGGTCCTCCCTCGATCTTCAACACAGCTGGCGTATTGATAACAAACAAAGAAGAACAACTCTTCACCACGTCACTTGAAGACAAAGACAATCATGGAGGAACTTGAGTTTGCATCTCCAATGAACACTAATTCGTCAACCAAGAATCAACAAAAATCAGGAAAGATTGACGGAAGAAGAACATGCAACTATCTGAATCCTTGTCTCCTGGATCGGATGGTGCAAAGAAAAATGCAAGGGAGAGGTCCTACTTAATGGACCTAAAAACTATGAGTCCTTGCTGACAGGTAAATCGAGTGAAAGGACCAAACAAAATTCATAGAAGAAAGAGAAAAAAGATGACATCACAAAAGAATGAGAAAGAAGGAGTGTAATATAGGAGACAAGATGCTCATGAATAGCCCAAGATGCAAGATTAACCGAGCAAGAAAAGCTTCAAGCAGAAAGAAAAGACCACCACAAGTTATCTACCCTTCGTCACATGGTGCCATCATGCTCCAATGATGAAGGTAACATCTTAAGGTAAGTGGTCATTATTTAAAAAAGCTTTTCCTTGATGTTGGTATGCACATAAATAAAAAAACAAACATGTTTGAATTACGACATTGCTTGATCCAACCTGACTAACTCAACATGTTTTGTTCTTTAAAGTTTGTTCATAGCACCTCTTTCTTGATCTCATAATCTTAACCAAATGAGCTAAAATGTTACATATCTTATCTTTGGTTATAAAATGAAATTTGGGCAACTACTCCATAGTTAAGCAACTCAACCCTTTTGGCTAAATATACTTAAATGATACATTCATGCTCTTATCATCCATGTTATAAATGAACAAGGCACATAATATCAACTTTACCTATTCAATGTGCCTAAGGATAGAGAAAAATGAATAAAGTTTTGGTTCTGTTGGTGTTTTTCCACCAACAGAGCTCATGCACTTGATCTCTACCATGTCTTTATGACCAGAACACACTTCGAGCGAAGTGTGGGGGGTTGATCGACTAGGAAGTGAAAGTTCTAAACCACTGCAACAAGTAATGCTTCACTTCAAAACGCTGGTTTGACACTTCCTCTCATCCTCTTGGTACATGTGTAATACTTTGACATGCTTTTATGCAATCTAAAATGAACCAAGACCACACTTTGATTAAAATTTTGAAAAGTGACATGTTTATGACATTTTTGAGATAGAAGCTTGCATAAAGATTGTTCCATATACATATACTTATGCTTGTGGGAAAATATCTTTATAGGACAATCATGTTGACTAAGTTGTTATGAAGTGCGATATAGTTCTAGCTTAGAAATCCTACCTTTTCTGTTCAAAGTGCTTGGAGACTTTGTTATTGATAAAAATATCATAAAACCATAGTGTCACATACTCCTCAATGGTGATAAATTCATACCAAAGCCATATATGATCTTACATGCTTTACAGCTTTCTACATACGCTGCTTGTTATTGTATTGAGTTCGGTCATACCTTGTAACCCTTGTTGAGAAATTTATCATGCTCCCAAGATCAAGATCAAGATCACGTACACACCACCAAAAATATGCACTACTCCTACACTAGGAGTAGACGCAAAAACACGCCTTCCATTTAGATCCACCCAAAAATGTTCTACTCCTACACTGGGAGTAGGCAAAAAACTGCTTGTTAGGTTTCACCAAAATATATGCCATGTTCTAAAAGATAGTGATCTCTCTCTAAATATATTTTAGTAGAAGAGACATGAAAAAAGAAAAAAATATATGGACACATGAAGGTCCAAGTATAGAAAAAAAGAGAGATGAGCACATGAAGGCTCATGTAAAGATAAAAAGAAGAAAGATAGCCATGTCTCAGAGAGAGATCACATCTACAAAAGGAGTATACATCCACCAAACACATGCACATCTTGATCTAAGAGTATGACATTTTTCTCCTTGGATCTTTGTTTTGACTTTACAATATATGCAATGCAAATATGCTATCATGATTATCCCTACCTGAGCTCCACATAAACCTTTTAGAAGTAGGATAAAGCAAAAGAAGGCAAAACAATACTATGCCTTGGTAAGGAATCATACACCACTAAGCGATTTGAGAGTACCATTTGAGGAGTATAAGTGAACTATGCTTTTCTTGTGAAAACTTTAAAAAACTCCAAGTTGCTAAGATGATAATTTGGGAAGATGACTTCACTTGGAGAACTGTTCCACTTTTCAACCACTCAAGGATATATGTTAGCTAACACCCCATATCCCACCTGTGTAAGGCATGTTTGGAATAGCTTTTATGTCAGTTCTATATCTTAAGATGTTATGCCCATGTTTACTTTTATCTTTAACCTTTACTCGAGGACGAGCAAAGAACAAGTGTGGGAGAACTTGTTGACGGTCATTAACATCAACCATAAACCATCAACATAAGGATCAATTAACAGAAAAGTAATAAAAAAGCAACAACTAATGTTAAGATTTCACTTGAGTGGTTGAAAAGTGGAACAGTTCTCCAAGTGAAGTCATCTTCCCAAATTATCATCTTAGCAACTTGGAGTTTTTTAAAGTTTTCACAAGAAAAGCATAGTTCACTTATACTCCTCAAATGGTACTCTCAAATCGCTTAGTGGTGTATGATTCCTTACCAAGGCATAGTATTGTTTTGCCTTCTTTTGCTTTATCCTACTTCTAAAAGGTTTATGTGGAGCTCAGGTAGGGATAATCATGATAGCATATTTGCATTGCATATATTGTAAAGTCAAAACAAAGATCCAAGGAGAAAAATGTCATACTCTTAGATCAAGATGTGCATGTGTTTGGTGGATGTATACTCCTTTTGTAGATGTGATCTCTCTCTGAGACATGGCTATCTTTCTTCTTTTTATCTTTACATGAGCCTTCATGTGCTCATCTCTCTTTTTTTCTATACTTGGACCTTCATGTGTCCATATATTTTTTTCTTTTTTCATGTCTCTTCTACTAAAATATATTTAGAGAGAGATCACTATCTTTTAGAACATGGAGCATATATTTTGGTGAAACCTAACAAGCAGTTTTTTGCCTACTCCCAGTGTAGGAGTAGAACATTTTTGGGTGGATCTAAATGGAAGGCGTGTTTTTGCGTCTACTCCTAGTGTAGGAGTAGTGCATATTTTTGGTGGTGTGTACGTGATCTTGATCTTGATCTTGGGAGCATGATAAATTTCTCAACAAGGGTTACAAGGTATGACCGAACTCAATACAATAACAAGCAGCGTATGTAGAAAGCTGTAAAGCATGTAAGATCATATATGGCTTTGGTATGAATTTATCACCATTGAGGAGTATGTGACACTATGGTTTTATGATATTTTTATCAATAACAAAGTCTCCAAGCACTTTGAACAGAAAAGGTAGGATTTCTAAGCTAGAACTATATCGCACTTCATAACAACTTAGTCAACATGATTGTCCTATAAAGATATTTTCCCACAAGCATAAGTATATGTATATGGAACAATCTTTATGCAAGCTTCTATCTCAAAAATGTCATAAACATGTCACTTTTCAAAATTTTAATCAAAGTGTGGTCTTGGTTCATTTTAGATTGCATAAAAGCATGTCAAAGTATTACACATGTACCAAGAGGATGAGAGGAAGTGTCAAACCAGCGTTTTGAAGTGAAGCATTACTTGTTGCAGTGGTTTAGAACTTTCACTTCCTAGTCGATCAACCCCCCACACTTCGCTCGAAGTGTGTTCTGGTCATAAAGACATGGTAGAGATCAAGTGCATGAGCTCTGTTGGTGGAAAAACACCAACAGAACCAAAACTTTATTCATTTTTCTCTATCCTTAGGCACATTGAATAGGTAAAGTTGATATTATGTGCCTTGTTCATTTATAACATGGATGATAAGAGCATGAATGTATCATTTAAGTATATTTAGCCAAAAGGGTTGAGTTGCTTAACTATGGAGTAGTTGCCCAAATTTCATTTTATAACCAAAGATAAGATATGTAACATTTTAGCTCATTTGGTTAAGATTATGAGATCAAGAAAGAGGTGCTATGAACAAACTTTAAAGAACAAAACATGTTGAGTTAGTCAGGTTGGATCAAGCAATGTCGTAATTCAAACATGTTTGTTTTTTTATTTATGTGCATACCAACATCAAGGAAAAGCTTTTTTAAATAATGACCACTTACCTTAAGATGTTACCTTCATCATTGGAGCATGATGGCACCATGTGACGAAGGGTAGATAACTTGTGGTGGTCTTTTCTTTCTGCTTGAAGCTTTTCTTGCTCGGTTAATCTTGCATCTTGGGCTATTCATGAGCATCTTGTCTCCTATATTACACTCCTTCTTTCTCATTCTTTTGTGATGTCATCTTTTTTCTCTTTCTTCTATGAATTTTGTTTGGTCCTTTCACTCGATTTACCTGTCAGCAAGGACTCATAGTTTTTAGGTCCATTAAGTAGGACCTCTCCCTTGCATTTTTCTTTGCACCATCCGATCCAGGAGACAAGGATTCAGATAGTTGCATGTTCTTCTTCCGTCAATCTTTCCTGATTTTTGTTGATTCTTGGTTGACGAATTAGTGTTCATTGGAGATGCAAACTCAAGTTCCTCCATGATTGTCTTTGTCTTCAAGTGACGTGGTGAAGAGTTGTTCTTCTTTGTTTGTTATCAATACGCCAGCTGTGTTGAAGATCGAGGGAGGACCCTTATTGGTACTTGCATGAATACTTCATCTCCAATGACTTAGGGATGTCATCTTGCGACCATGGTTATTTACGGCCTTTCGAGACTCCGTAGACAGACCTCCATTGATTTATGATGTTTGTTGACACGAGGATGCATGCCATGATCTAGTGGCATTTCGTCATCATAGTCCTTGCTGCCGATGTGCGAGTTGGTGTCGAAGATGATAAGAATAAGCATCAGTTTGGCCAGTACAAGGTAAGTTACACCCTGTTTGTCATTACCATCCTAGCTTGAGTCTTGAGAAGGTTTAATGCTAGGTTGTCTTCGATGTTGCTCATGGCCTGTTGATTTGTTCGTCCACTTCTTATGAGTGAGTGCTTTTATTGTAGATCTATTTTATGGCACTCATCTTCTTTCTCTTTGTTCCATAATCTGCAGTGGTGGTTTGGTTTGGGTTTCTCAGGTTCATACCAAACCATGAACAAGCATAGCTTATATTTATTCATCCCTGTAAAATGTTAGTGGACACATACCCGAGGGATTGCAACAAATTTGAAATATGGGTTATTGTCTATAATTTTATGTGATTTTCATCTATGCTAATGAAAAGATGGTTTTAGGTTTACTTTAGCATAGATTTTATTTATCATGTTTGACAACAAATTTTATTTGTTTGTCGCATTCTAACATGGTTCAAGGCAAAGGTAACTTGTAGCAAAGACAAAGTGAATAATCTTTGATACTCACGGTTCTTCCATCCATGAAGGATGAGCTGTGTCTTCTTTGCGTAAAGTTGCTAGAGTTCATTGCATGCCTTGATTCATCTCCGATGTGAATTCATCTCAGGACTTGCCCAGATTGAATTTGAGAATTTTCTGCAAGGATTAGTCCTACAATACAACCAATATCTACTAAAGCATACTCTTGGTTCAAAAATCAAACTAGACACCATGTCTAATTTGATTTAGGAAAGCATTTTAACCTAAGCACCCTGCTTAATTTAAAAAGCCTTTGAAAGTAATATCAACACACCTCTTGGTTCAAAAAATCAAACTAGACACCGCGTCTAATTTGATTTTGGAAAACATTTTAAACTAAGCACCATGCTTAATTTAAAAAGGCGTACGAAGATACTCCAAATCCAAACATACTATAGCAGACAAAGGTAGTATGAAAGCATTACAGAGATTTACTCAAATGGAGATGAAAGAGCATGATCATGGTGAGAAACATATTATTTTTTAGATAAAAAGATGCAAGCGACATGGATATATGCAAGGAACTAAACATGCCGTGGATTTGACATGAGAAAACTTCAAACTAAATGAAAGCTGATGCATGGATTTTTCAAAGTAAACATGCAGTGGAATGCAAAAATTAAAAGATAATTGCTCATCAAGTTTAAAGTCCATGAGGAGGACTATCTCACCTTTCTTGATCATACTTACCATGAC
>JAHUYU010001530.1:0-20413 GCA_030439765.1 Tripidium arundinaceum | reverse complement strand
CAATCACTAACTAAACACTTACTCTAAACAGGGGTAAACCAAAAGATAGATGTATATGATAGGTATAACATTCAGAGAGAGGCTCCAAAAGATAGCAATAACTAGTCTAAGTTAAATACAAGTGAGATTAATTCCTAAGTCATTCATAATTACAAGTCATAGCATACCATCATTTTATATACTTAGCAATAGCAAAAAATTATCTCTACTCATATGCATAAGGGACATCTCTAAAGAGAAGCATAGCTAAATATACTATCTCCTTCGTGACCGGGTCCTACTAGTCCTACATATGGGAGATGGGTTACAAAGGACCAACGAGGCTGTCACACCCGCGGTCTACCATACGTTCCAGCATGTAGGGTGCATCCATAGGCAAAACAATGTATAAGCACCACGTTTACACAAGGTTCGGCTACTCAACCAGTCTGAACACTTAATCGAGCGCTCTGTGATCCTATGCATAATCATATTAATAACTTTGACTATACTAAACATATAATCAAAGCAAGCTATGAACTTGATAACTAAGAACATGATATAAATGAAGATCAAAGTCATAATATAAGATGAATGTGATGGATACAAGGGCTATACCAAACCTCCAGATGACTGAATCTAGAATCCGAGCAGAAACCTGACTCTACTTTGATCTAACTTGACTAAGCTATGCTAAAACTCTAAGTTTGTGGGAGCTCTTTTCTTCTCTGAAAGGATCGTAATGTGATCTGAACAATGCTTTTCTAGAGGGTGTCTGGGGGTCCTTTTATAGGGGAGATGGAGTAGGGGGCAAGTCAGTGCCACATCATCGATCCATGTTACAACTTCATCTCATCCCTTGATTCGAACCGACATGGAAGCACGGTGGAGAATGATCCTCAAAGGCGGTGGAGACTCCACGTCAAAGGAGAGCCTGATAGGTGGGTCCCATAGGTCGGCTGACCTAGTGGTGGGGTCGGCCGACCCCCCTCCCCTGTCAGTCCCTTGCCCTGATCTTTGGCGGTAAGTCTTGGATAATGGTCTTGAGGCCCTTTTGAGTTGAGTCCATCGCGGATAATCAAAATTACTTGACATATGATGGCCCAATTTGGCCCGTAGAATGGCTAAATCAACCTGCATGCAAATACTCACCAAGACTTGTGGAATTCGTTAGTTTAAAGCTTCTAAACCTATGGTGATGTTTGATTTTAAGGATTCTAGTAGGTAAAGTTGATGGTTTATTTTTGCTGTAGTGACCGTCAACAAACACTTGCACCTTGACACTCTAAGTAAGACACCTTTGGCTTGTTATCGGTTAGAAGCTCATATGAAGTTTTCTTCAACATCTTGTGTAGATAGAGACGGTTGATGGCATGGCAAGCGGTGTTGATGGCTTCGGCCCAAAATAGATCCAAAGTCTTGTACCCATCTTGTATTGTCCTTGCCATGTCAATGAGCGTCCTGTTCTTCCTCTCTACTACACCATTTTGTTGAGGGGTGTATGGAGTTGAGAACTCATGCTTGATGCCCTCGTCATCAAGAAACTCTTCCACATAGGTGTTCTGGAATTCAGTTCCTTTGTCACTTCGCACTTTCTTGATTGGAAAACCAAACTCCTTTTGTGCCCTTCTAATGAATATCTTCACCTTCTATTGCACTACACTCTTGTCATGCATAAAGAACACCCAAGTGAAATGAGTATAGTCATCAACAATAACAAGACCATGTTTGTTACCGCCGATGCTAAGGTAGGCGACCGGTTCAAAGAGATCCATATGAATTAGCTCCAATGGTTGCTTGGTGGAGACAATGCTCTTTGGCGGGTAAGGTACACCTACTTGCTTTCTGGTTTGGCATGCGCTACACATCCTATCTTTCTCAAAATGAACATTTGTTAGTCCAAGGATGTGCTCATCTTTTAGAAGTTTGGCCAAGTTCCTCATCTCAACATGGGCTAGTCGGCGATGCCATAGCCAACCCATGCTAGATTTTGCCACTAAACAAGTCTCAAGCTTTGCTTCACTTTTGTTGAAATCAACTAAGTAAAGCTTGCTCTTTAAGCGACCCATAAAAGCAATAGAGGAATCCTTCCTTCTAAAGACGGTCATACCCTTCTGCGTAAAGAGACAATTGTAGCCCATCTCACACATTTGAGAAATGGACAACAAATTGTAACTCAACAAATCAACATGTAAAACATTAGTAATTGAATGCTCAAGAGTTATAGCAATGTTACCAAGACCGATGACATCCCCATTTGAATTGTCTGCAAAGACAATGTTCTCATTTGAATGTTGCATAGGGGAATATGATGAGAACATACTCTTTTCTCCGGTCATATGATTTTTACATCCACTATCAAGCACCCAACTTGATCCACTAAAGGAGTATGCCTACAAAACAGCTTTAGTTCCTAGATTTAGGTCCCCAAGTAGAATTGGGGCCTTGCATGTTAGTCACAAGTACTTTAGGAACCCAAATTGCTTTCTTCACATATATGTTGGTTTCTTTACCAACATACGTGGCAATAACTTTACCAAGATTGTTGCATCTCAACACATAGCAAGAAGTCAAGATTTCCTAGGGTGCATGGGCCTTTGGTTGATAAGCATACGTGAGACTAGAGTAGTAATCGATAGTGTAGACGTGGTGTCTAGACTATAGGTTACCTGAGTTTGCGCCCAACCCCACGGATAGTTGTGGTAGCCCCAGAGGTGACAGCTCCGACCAGGCCTTTGTAGTCCACCACGTTCGGGTTGGTGTTTTCGTAGAGCTTTTGGCAGCCTTCTCCCGATCACCCCTTCCCAGTCTTTTCGAGGATCGAAAAGGAACTGCTGCTCCGAAGTGCCATGGTGTGATCGCTATGTTTAACCTTTGCTTAGTTAATCCCTTTGGTATGAACTAGAATAGAACCACAGTAATGGAGAAGTAAATAGGAACCTTGAACTCTCCCGTTGTCCTCCCAGCTTAGCCTGTCTGCTCTGCTATCTTATCATAGAGTTCTCCTGTGTGTGTCGTTTATCCAAAATACTTATTTTATCACTTACCCCCACATTAGTCTAGTCGGTGTACTAGTTAGTGGATACATGATGGTCCACTATCAAGTTCTTTAACCATTGCTTCCCTGAGGATAAATACGATACCCTGGAATACTCCTGGGTGAAAGTTACAACGGTATCCGTGTGCTTGCGGATTTCTCTGTTTGCATTAACAAATACCAACAAGCTTTCTGGCGCCGTTGCCGAGGATGGATTCTATCTCCATACTTGGTAGTGACGCTAAGAAATGCCAACAGTGGACACCTTGCGCAAGGCTTTAGCCAAAGTGCAAGAGGCCCATGCTATCACAAAGAAAGCACATATTGCCCTCAAGCAAAAGTATTGTGACTTAGATGGAAAGCACAAAGAACTTGAGGAACAATATAGCATTCTTTGGGATAGCAACTCACATCCCTCCAAGGCAAATGATGCCTCTACTCCCTCCACTAGCCAAGGTTGTGGAAAATGCTATAACCTTGATTTAAATGTTTATTCCACTAACCTTGCCAATATGGAGGCCATGAGAAAAGAGATTGCTAGGCTCAATGAAATCATAGCAAGAGGGTGCGTGAATGGGAAGACTCAAAATTGTGGCAAGAAGGTTGAAGAACCAAAAAGGCCACAATACAAGAATGAAAGACATCCCTTAATCAAGGATGGGCCTAGGCACACAAAAGGAGCTAAGACCAATGGAAGAAAACTGATAAATGGCTTTGAATGTGTGCAGTTTGCGAGGAAGGAGCAGATTGGTGCAGTTCCGCCTGCACAGACCGCAGCAATGCCGTGCTCTCAAGCGGCACTGCTGCCCCATGGCAGTGTTGGGCAGAGAGTGGCAGTGTTGCGCCCCACAAAAGGGGAGGCTACCAATCTGTCTCCTGATCAGACTATTATGCCCAAGAAGAGGATGTCTAGGCAAAAGCAGGTTTCCCAGAAGCCAAAGGAATCAATTTGGGTGAAAAAAAACAAGTATGCTTATCAACCAAAGGCCCATGCACCCTAGGAAATCTTGACTTCTTGCTATGTGTTGAGATGCAACAATCTTGGTAAAGTTATTGCCACGTATGTTGGTAAAGAAACCAACATATATGTGAAGAAAGCAATTTGGGTTCCTAAAGTACTTGTGACTAACATGCAAGGCCCCAATTCTACTTGGGGACCTAAATCTAGGAACTAAAGCTGTTTTGTAGGCATACTCCTTTAGTGGATCAAGTTGGGTGCTTGATAGTGGATGTAAAAATCATATGACCGGAGAAAAGAGTATGTTCTCATCATATTCCCCTATGCAACATTCAAATGAGAACATTGTCTTTGCAGACAATTCAAATGGGGATGTCATCGGTCTTGGTAACATTGCTATAACTCTTGAGCATTCAATTACTAATGTTTTACATGTTGATTTGTTGAGTTACAATTTGTTGTCCATTTCTCAAATGTGTGAGATGGGCTACAATTGTCTCTTTACGCAGAAGGGTATGACCGTCTTAGAAGGAAGGATTCCTCTATTGCTTTTATGGGTCGCTTAAAGAGCAAGCTTTACTTAGTTGATTTCAACAAAAGTGAAGCAAAGCTTGAGACTTGTTTAGTGGCAAAATCTAGCATGGGTTGGCTATGGCATCGCCGACTAGCCCATGTTGAGATGAGGAACTTGGCCAAACTTCTAAAAGATGAGCACATCCTTGGACTAACAAATGTTCATTTTGAGAAAGATAGGATGTGTAGCGCATGCCAAACCAGAAAGCAAGTAGGTGTACCTTACCCGCCAAAGAGCATTGTCTCCACCAAGCAACCATTGGAGCTAATTCATATGGATCTCTTTGAACCGGTCGCCTACCTTAGCATCGGCGGTAACAAACATGGTCTTGTTATTGTTGATGACTATACTCATTTCACTTGGGTGTTCTTTATGCATGACAAGAGTGTAGTGCAATAGAAGGTGAAGATATTCATTAGAAGGGCACAAAAGGAGTTTGGTTTTCCAATCAAGAAAGTGCGAAGTGACAAAGGAACTGAATTCCAGAACACCTATGTGGAAGAGTTTCTTGATGACGAGGGCATCAAGCATGAGTTCTCAACTCCATACACCCCTCAACAAAATGGTGTAGTAGAGAGGAAGAACAGGACGCTCATTGACATGGCAAGGACAATACAAGATGGGTACAAGACTTTGGATCTATTTTGGGCCGAAGCCATCAACACCGCTTGCCATGCCATCAACCGTCTCTATCTACACAAGATGTTGAAGAAAACTTCATATGAGCTTCTAACCGATAACAAGCCAAAGGTGTCTTACTTAGAGTGTCAAGGTGCAAGTGTTTGTTGACGGTCACTACAGCAAAAATAAACCATCAACTTTACCTACTAGAATCCTTAAAATCAAACATCACCATAGGTTTAGAAGCTTTAAACTAACGAATTCCACAAGTCTTGGTGAGTATTTGCATGCAGGTTGATTTAGCCATTCTACGGGCCAAATTGGGCCATCATATGTCAAGTAATTTTGATTATCCGCGATGGACTCAACTCAAAAGGGCCTCAAGACCATTATCCAAGACTTACCGCCAAAGATCAGGGCAAGGGACTGACAGGGGAGGGGGTCGGCCGACCCCACCACTAGGTCAGCCGACCTATGGGACCCACCTATCAGGCTCTCCTTTGACGTGGAGTCTCCACCGCCTTTGAGGATCATTCTCCACCGTGCTTCCATGTCGGTTCGAATCAAGGGATGAGATGAAGTTGTAACATGGATCGATGATGTGGCACTGACTTGCCCCCTACTCCATCTCCCCTATAAAAGGACCCCAGACACCCTCTAGAAAAGCATTGTTCAGATCACATTACGATCCTTTCAGAGAAGAAAAGAGCTCCCACAAACTTAGAGTTTTAGCATAGCTTAGTCAAGTTAGATCAAAGTAGAGTCAGGTTTCTGCTCGGATTCTAGATTCAGTCATCTGGAGGTTTGGTATAGCCCTTGTATCCATCACATTCATCTTATATTATGACTTTGATCTTCATTTATATCATGTTCTTAGTTATCAAGTTCATAGCTTGCTTTGATTATATGTTTAGTATAGTCAAAGTTATTAATATGATTATGCATAGGATCACAGAGCGCTCGATTAAGTGTTCAGACTGGTTGAGTAGCCGAACCTTGTGTAAACGTGGTGCTTATACATTGTTTTGCCTATGGATGCACCCTACATGCTGGAACGTATGGTAGACCGCGGGTGTGACAGCCTCGTTGGTCCTTTGTAACCCATCTCCCATATGTAGGACTAGTAGGACCCGGTCACGAAGGAGATAGTATATTTAGCTATGCTTCTCTTTAGAGATGTCCCTTATGCATATGAGTAGAGATAATTTTTTGCTATTGCTAAGTATATAAAATGATGGTATGCTATGACTTGTAATTATGAATGACTTAGGAATTAATCTCACTTGTATTTAACTTAGACTAGTTATTGCTATCTTTTGGAGCCTCTCTCTGAATGTTATACCTATCATATACATCTATCTTTTGGTTTACCCCTGTTTAGAGTAAGTGTTTAGTTAGTGATTGCATCATAAGTACATATTGTCAAGCTTTCCCTTGCCATCATTCCTCCCTGTGGTAAAATATAAATAACGATACCTGGAATACTCCTGGTGAAGTGCTACAATGGTATTCTGTGCGCTTGCGGAATTCTTATTTTCTTATTTACACTCATAAATACCAACAGTGTTTCATACTTAACAAGAAACCCAAATCCTCTAAGTTTGCACCTAAAGTTGATGAAGGTTTTCTTCTTAGTTATGGGTCAAACGAGCATGCCTACCATGTTTTCAACAAGACCTCCAGGAAGGTTGAAATAGCGGTAGAAGTGACGTTTGATGAATCTAACGGCTCTCAAGTAGAGCAAATTGATTCAAGTGTTGTAGGTAATGAGGATCCACCATGTGAGACAATCAAGCAAATGGCCATTGGTGATATAAGACCACAGGAAAATTGATGCTACAGAAGTGGAAGATCTCAAGCTAAAGCTGCTGTCCAACCAGCTGTTGGCGGTTACTAATGACATATTCCATACCGCCAACTTGTATGAAAAATGGAGAAAAACACATACTTTACATGCATATGTCTTTGATATTCACCTAGTTCCACATGTATTGGAAGATTACTGTTTTGCAGGACATAAGTGTGGAATTAGTGTAAAACTCGGGAAAATGCGCAATCAACAAAGCGTATTCACACGGCCCAAGTTGAAGAATGTGAAGAAGGCCAAATCCACGACGCGAACCAGGGCGAATAACCAACATAGAAGTGATCCATACCCATCAGGGAACCCACCAGACAAAGTCGGTGGCGAGAGGTGGCAGCCAGGGTGTGGTCAACCCCCTGGTGCGGCCGCCCCCTGGTGGCCTATCTCGGGCCCATCTTTCGCATGTCGGTTCCTATGGCGGTGCTAAAGGCGGTTCCATGGGTTACCAAGAATATTCGTCCACGAACCGACCTCTAGGCACTATAAAATGTAGCCATGTTCTCCTCTGTAAATCAAGTTTCACATAATTCACACATTCAGGCAATACAACTCCAGAGCTCTCTAGTTTTAGTTTATCCTTTTAGTTGTAGTTTAGATCTAGAGCAGAGCTTCAAGTTGTAAAGAGGAGAACATGGCTACATTTTATAGTGCCTAGAGGTCGGTTCGTGGACGAATATTCTTGGTAACCCATGGAACCGCCTTTAGCACCGCCATAGGAACCGACATGCGAAAGATGGGCCCGAGATAGGCCACCAGGGGGCGGCCGCACCAGGGGGTTGACCACACCCTGGCTGCCACCTCTCGCCACCGACTTTGTCTGGTGGGTTCCCTGATGGGTATGGATCACTTCTATGTTGGTTATTCGCCCTGGTTCGCGTCGTGGATTTGGCCTTCTTCACATTCTTCAACTTGGGCCGTGTGAATACGCTTTGTTGATTGCGCATTTTCCCGAGTTTTACACTAATTCCACACTTATGTCCTGCAAAACAGTAATCTTCCAATACATGTGGAACTAGGTGAATATCAAAGACATATGCATGTAAAGTATGTGTTTTTCTCCATTTTTCATACAAGTTGGCGGTATGGAATATGTCATTAGTAACCGCCAACAGCTGGTTGGACAGCAGCTTTAGCTTGAGATCTTCCACTTCTGTAGCATCAATTTTCCTGTGGTCTTATATCACCAATGGCCATTTGCTTGATTGCCTCACATGGTGGATCCTCATTACCTACAACACTTGAATCAATTTGCTCTACTTGAGAGCCGTTAGATTCATCAAACGTCACTTCTACCGCTATTTCAACCTTCCTGGAGGTCTTGTTGAAAACATGGTAGGCATGCTCGTTTGACCCATAACTAAGAAGAAAACCTTCATCAACTTTAGGTGCAAACTTAGAGGATTTGGGTTTCTTGTTAAGTATGAAACACTGTTGGTATTTATGAGTGTAAATAAGAAAATAAGAATTCCGCAAGCGCACAGAATACCATTGTAGCACTTCACCAGGAGTATTCCAGGTATCGTTATTTATATTTTACCACAGGGAGGAATGATGGCAAGGGAAAGCTTGACAATATGTACTTATGATGCAATCACTAACTAAACACTTACTCTAAACAGGGGTAAACCAAAAGATAGATGTATATGATAGGTATAACATTCAGAGAGAGGCTCCAAAAGATAGCAATAACTAGTCTAAGTTAAATACAAGTGAGATTAATTCCTAAGTCATTCATAATTACAAGTCATAGCATACCATCATTTTATATACTTAGCAATAGCAAAAAATTATCTCTACTCATATGCATAAGGGACATCTCTAAAGAGAAGCATAGCTAAATATACTATCTCCTTCGTGACCGGGTCCTACTAGTCCTACATATGGGAGATGGGTTACAAAGGACCAACGAGGCTGTCACACCCGCGGTCTACCATACGTTCCAGCATGTAGGGTGCATCCATAGGCAAAACAATGTATAAGCACCACGTTTACACAAGGTTCGGCTACTCAACCAGTCTGAACACTTAATCGAGCGCTCTGTGATCCTATGCATAATCATATTAATAACTTTGACTATACTAAACATATAATCAAAGCAAGCTATGAACTTGATAACTAAGAACATGATATAAATGAAGATCAAAGTCATAATATAAGATGAATGTGATGGATACAAGGGCTATACCAAACCTCCAGATGACTGAATCTAGAATCCGAGCAGAAACCTGACTCTACTTTGATCTAACTTGACTAAGCTATGCTAAAACTCTAAGTTTGTGGGAGCTCTTTTCTTCTCTGAAAGGATCGTAATGTGATCTGAACAATGCTTTTCTAGAGGGTGTCTGGGGGTCCTTTTATAGGGGAGATGGAGTAGGGGGCAAGTCAGTGCCACATCATCGATCCATGTTACAACTTCATCTCATCCCTTGATTCGAACCGACATGGAAGCACGGTGGAGAATGATCCTCAAAGGCGGTGGAGACTCCACGTCAAAGGAGAGCCTGATAGGTGGGTCCCATAGGTCGGCTGACCTAGTGGTGGGGTCGGCCGACCCCCCTCCCCTGTCAGTCCCTTGCCCTGATCTTTGGCGGTAAGTCTTGGATAATGGTCTTGAGGCCCTTTTGAGTTGAGTCCATCGCGGATAATCAAAATTACTTGACATATGATGGCCCAATTTGGCCCGTAGAATGGCTAAATCAACCTGCATGCAAATACTCACCAAGACTTGTGGAATTCGTTAGTTTAAAGCTTCTAAACCTATGGTGATGTTTGATTTTAAGGATTCTAGTAGGTAAAGTTGATGGTTATTTTTGCTGTAGTGACCGTCAACAAACACTTGCACCTTGACACTCTAAGTAAGACACCTTTGGCTTGTTATCGGTTAGAAGCTCATATGAAGTTTTCTTCAACATCTTGTGTAGATAGAGACGGTTGATGGCATGGCAAGCGGTGTTGATGGCTTCGGCCCAAAATAGATCCAAAGTCTTGTACCCATCTTGTATTGTCCTTGCCATGTCAATGAGCGTCCTGTTCTTCCTCTCTACTACACCATTTTGTTGAGGGGTGTATGGAGTTGAGAACTCATGCTTGATGCCCTCGTCATCAAGAAACTCTTCCACATAGGTGTTCTGGAATTCAGTTCCTTTGTCACTTCGCACTTTCTTGATTGGAAAACCAAACTCCTTTTGTGCCCTTCTAATGAATATCTTCACCTTCTATTGCACTACACTCTTGTCATGCATAAAGAACACCCAAGTGAAATGAGTATAGTCATCAACAATAACAAGACCATGTTTGTTACCGCCGATGCTAAGGTAGGCGACCGGTTCAAAGAGATCCATATGAATTAGCTCCAATGGTTGCTTGGTGGAGACAATGCTCTTTGGCGGGTAAGGTACACCTACTTGCTTTCTGGTTTGGCATGCGCTACACATCCTATCTTTCTCAAAATGAACATTTGTTAGTCCAAGGATGTGCTCATCTTTTAGAAGTTTGGCCAAGTTCCTCATCTCAACATGGGCTAGTCGGCGATGCCATAGCCAACCCATGCTAGATTTTGCCACTAAACAAGTCTCAAGCTTTGCTTCACTTTGTTGAAATCAACTAAGTAAAGCTTGCTCTTTAAGCGACCCATAAAAGCAATAGAGGAATCCTTCCTTCTAAAGACGGTCATACCCTTCTGCGTAAAGAGACAATTGTAGCCCATCTCACACATTTGAGAAATGGACAACAAATTGTAACTCAACAAATCAACATGTAAAACATTAGTAATTGAATGCTCAAGAGTTATAGCAATGTTACCAAGACCGATGACATCCCCATTTGAATTGTCTGCAAAGACAATGTTCTCATTTGAATGTTGCATAGGGGAATATGATGAGAACATACTCTTTTCTCCGGTCATATGATTTTTACATCCACTATCAAGCACCCAACTTGATCCACTAAAGGAGTATGCCTACAAAACAGCTTTAGTTCCTAGATTTAGGTCCCCAAGTAGAATTGGGGCCTTGCATGTTAGTCACAAGTACTTTAGGACCCAAATTGCTTTCTTCACATATATGTTGGTTTCTTTACCAACATACGTGGCAATAACTTTACCAAGATTGTTGCATCTCAACACATAGCAAGAAGTCAAGATTTCCTAGGGTGCATGGGCCTTTGGTTGATAAGCATACTTGTTTTTTTTCACCCAAATTGATTCCTTTGGCTTCTGGGAAACCTGCTTTTGCCTAGACATCCTCTTCTTGGGCATAATAGTCTGATCAGGAGACAGATTGGTAGCCTCCCCTTTTGTGGGGCGCAACACTGCCACTCTCTGCCCAACACTGCCATGGGGCAGCAGTGCCGCTTGAGAGCACGGCATTGCTGCGGTCTGTGCAGGCGGAACTGCACCAATCTGCTCCTTCCTCGCAAACTGCACACATTCAAAGCCATTTATCAGTTTTCTTCCATTGGTCTTAGCTCCTTTTGTGTGCCTAGGCCCATCCTTGATTAAGGGATGTCTTTCATTCTTGTATTGTGGCCTTTTTGGTTCTTCAACCTTCTTGCCACAATTTTGAGTCTTCCCATTCACGCACCCTCTTGCTATGATTTCATTGAGCCTAGCAATCTCTTTTCTCATGGCCTCCATATTGGCAAGGTTAGTGGAATAAACATTTAAATCAAGGTTATAGCATTTTCCACAACCTTGGCTAGTGGAGGGAGTAGAGGCATCATTTGCCTTGGAGGGATGTGAGTTGCTATCCCAAAGAATGCTATATTGTTCCTCAAGTTCTTTGTGCTTTCCATCTAAGTCACAATACTTTTGCTTGAGGGCAATATGTGCTTTCTTTGTGATAGCATGGGCCTCTTGCACTTTGGCTAAAGCCTTGCGCAAGGTGTCCACTGTTGGCATTTCTTAGCGTCACTACCAAGTATGGAGATAGAATCCATCCTCGGCAACGGCGCCAGAAAGCTTGTTGGTATTTGTTAATGCAAACAGAGAAATCCGCAAGCACACGGATACCGTTGTAACTTTCACCCAGGAGTATTCCAGGGTATCGTATTTATCCTCAGGGAAGCAATGGTTAAAGAACTTGATAGTGGACCATCATGTATCCACTAACTAGTACACCGACTAGACTAATGTGGGGGTAAGTGATAAAATAAGTATTTTGGATAAACGACACACACAGGAGAACTCTATGATAAGATAGCAGAGCAGACAGGCTAAGCTGGGAGGACAACGGGAGAGTTCAAGGTTCCTATTTACTTCTCCATTACTGTGGTTCTATTCTAGTTCATACCAAAGGGATTAACTAAGCAAAGGTTAAACATAGCGATCACACCATGGCACTTCGGAGCAGCAGTTCCTTTTCGATCCTCGAAAAGACTGGGAAGGGGTGATCGGGAGAAGGCTGCCAAAAGCTCTACGAAAACACCAACCCGAACGTGGTGGACTACAAAGGCCTGGTCGGAGCTGTCACCTCTGGGGCTACCACAACTATCCGTGGGGTTGGGCGCAAACTCAGGTAACCTATAGTCTAGACACCACGTCTACACTATCGATTACTACTCTAGTCTCACGTAAAAACTAGAGCATTCGGTCGAACGGAGATCCATGCCAAGGTGTAAACCACTACACTTAACCATGATTAGCTAAACCACTAAGGTAAGAATTAGATAACCATGAAGGACATTTCAGTAATTAGAGAAGATAAATATGAAGTATTTGAGTCTTACAAAGGACTAATATAAGATTATACCGGAACTCTGAGGGCTCTTTCGGAACTTTAGCATCTCTCCCTAACTCCCAACTATAGCTAGTACTACTACTACATCTTGGAATATGGTGAAGAGTTGCTCCTTCGTCGTGTGTGTTGAGAGAGGGGGGCTGCCCTCCTATTTATGCAGGAGCCAAGGCGGTGCTTCGACTCTATTTTTGGTAGAGGCAGGGTTGCACCGCCATTGCATGGAGGCATGCCACCGCCATGTCAAAGGAGAGGCCTGGAGGTGCCAGGAGGGGAGCGGCCGCTCCTAGGGGCGGCCGGCCCTTGACCACCGCCTTTGGCCACCGCCTTTGCGTGGCAGGCCATGGGCCGGTCTTGGATCGCTGCCCCATGGGGCCTTGCCCATTTTGGGTTGATTTAGTGGGCATCTCCTTTGTTTCTTTGTGCAAATCAACGTTGGAAAGCGCCTTTTGGTGAAATCTTCCATGTATTTGTGTTTGTGACCTGCAAAAATAATGTTCTCCAAATACATGTGGAACTTGGTTAATAGTAAATTCATATGTGATTAAGTTTGTCAATTTCTCCGCTTTTTGCAACTTAATTGGCGGTCGGATTTGATCGATAAGGACCGCTAGCAAGCTCCCCCACACTTGTTCTTTGCTCATCCTCGAGCAAAGGTATATGTAACTATAAAGTATGACTTCAAAAGATATGATGCTAGCATAAAAGTTATTCCATGTCATTCCTTATACCTGTGTATTTTTGAAGTGTCTACCATGTCGTCTTAAGTGGTTGAAAAGTGGAACGGCTGTGACACCAAGTCATCACTTTCCCTCTATGAAGCATACTTGGAGTTTTTGTATTTTTGAAATTGAAAACTTAGCACATACTTCTCCTCAAATGGTACTCTCAAGTCGCTCAATGTGTATAGTCCTTACCAAAGGCTTTTGAATTTGCCTTCTTTTTCATCCTACTTCTAAAAAGGCTTATGTGGAGCTTGGGTAGGGATGAAAAGAGAGGCATACTTGCATCACATAATATTGCTAAGTCAAAAACCGGATCCAAGGAGATGCAAGCCATACACTTTGATCAAGACGTGCAAGTGTGTGGAAATGGATCATATATTACTTTTTCTGTACTCCTCTGATGATGACTCTCTCTCTTTTTTTTTTGAAAGTGCTTCTAAGAGTATGGGCTATCTTATTCTCACTGGCGGGTATCGAGGTACCCATTGTTTTCTCTCAGGGCGGGCATCGAAGTGCCCATTGTTTTCTCTCTTCTTTTTTTTCTTTTATGCATCATGCTCTTTGGCATGCTTTCTTTTTTCTCATGCACTTTGGCATGGTTTTTTTAGCATAGCCCATATTCTTTTGGCACATGAATATTTTTGGAGAGAGAATTATAATAATTGGAGCATTTTTAGTAAACAAACAAAATGAATTGCGTAACTCTTAGTGTAAGAGTTACCACTTTATTTGTGGGTGTAGGTGTGTCTTGATCATGGGTGCATGACGAGAATCTCTCAAGGGTCACAACAATTTGACAAAGCTCAACATGATAACAAGCAGCATATATTTCAAGGTTTTGCAATGTGTAATATCATATGGCTTTGGTAGGATATCTCACCATTGAGGAGAAGTATTGCTATAATTTTTGAAGTTTTAGCAAAATAGAAATCTCCAAGAGTTTACATAGAAAAGATAGGATTTCTTTAGCCTTTTGCCATATCTCACTTCACAACAACTTAGTTGACATGTTTTCCTAATAGAGATATATCCACAATTAACAAGTATATGAACTAGGAATAAAGTTTATGTCAGCCAATCTTTATAAAGTCAAGTTCATAATTTGGCAAGATTTTATCTCTTATTTTAAATTTGGTTGACATGTATGGCATTTTTAAACATAATCAAACTCATAGGAGCAATGCATGGGTGAGAAAATGAAGTGCAAACCAGTGTGCCCGAGAGAAAGCATGGTAGGGCCGGGTCCCCACACCTGGACTTTTATGTCATTTGACACTAAAGCCAAGTGTGAATGTTGGAGCATCTCCTTAGCGTGTATTGTAGCACCCATGTTCATAGACATTGTTCATCCTTCGTTCCTGTAATTGTTATTGACCAAGAATACCCGAAGGGAACTTGTCTAGCACCAAGTTTTTTTTGTTTATTGTGAGAGATAGGGAGGTCATAGCTTTATTTTAAATAAAAAGAATAAGTCTAAGTTAAAATGAGTTCATTATGCAAAACAATTTATTATTATTGTTATTATTATTATTATTATTATTATTATTGAAGAAATCTAGTCACTGAAAAGTGATATTTATTTTTTTATCATTATAATTTTTTTTAGATGACTTTTTCATGGTGAGCAAGGCATAAATGTAAAGCAAGGTAGAGACAACCAAGAAGAAATCAATGAATGAAGCATGTCATGAGATGTTTTTTAGAGAAGTTCACCCCCACACTTGAATTTTGCAATATGCAAAAATCAAATTTGGTTGGTGGCATTCTCCGTTGAATGTGCTTCATTGTTGAAATGATATTTAGTTGGATTTACCTTGCGTTTCATCCCTTCGTTCTTTTTGCTTAAACCTGAAAGGTTAGTGACAAAATACCCGAATGAGTAGTTTCACAATTATGTCCTTAAGCTCATTTTCAAAAGTCATGTTATTATTATTGTTATTATTATTTTTTTATGTAATATTTTTTTTGAAAGTAAACGAATTTTTTTTCTTAAAATATTGATGCATTTGCAAAAATTGAGATTTGAAATTAAAACTGCATTTAAATTCAAACTTTATTTTTTTATGCAAAAAGTATCTTGATTGAAAGCTAAACATGCAGGATTCAAAATCAAAGTTGTTTGGGAATCAAATATGAGATAAATACCAATTTACCTTCGGCAAGGGCTCACTGTTTTAAGTCTGTTGAGCAAGACTTCTCCATTGAATTCAGCTTGAATGCGCGTTATCCAATCTCGGAGATGAGGATATGGATCGTCGCACTTCTTGTCTCCGCCATGCCATCGTGATCTTCGTGTGGTTTTGGCTTGGCAGGAGTGTGATTTTTCTTTTTGATCAAGGTTTCATCCCTACATCAGGTTAGTGGACCATACATACCCGAGGGATTTTACAAAGGTGTGGAAACAATAGTGGTTGATGTTATGGGATAAAGGTTTCCCTCTATGCTAATGAAAAGGTGGTATTCATGTTCAGTTAGCAAAGAGAACCCTTTTTTTTAGATTCGACACCGTTGTTTATTCAACATTCACCAAATAAGTCTTGATTTATCTCCATTATGAAATCATCTCAAGGACTTACCCACATGAATTTGATAATATCCTGCAGGGGTTAGTCCATGCATACAACCAATGTCTACATTAGCAGTTTCAGTTCAATAATCAAACTAGACTCCATGTCTATTTTGATTAAGGTAGGCCATTTAACCTAAGCACCATGCTTAATTTAATAGCCTATGGAAGCATGTCGAGTACTCCCAAACCAAAGCATACTAGAATAGAAAAAGGAAGCACGAAAGTAAACCTGAGATTCACTCAAATGGATGTGAGAACATTTAATGGTGAATCAGAGGACCAAAGTTTTTTTTATGCAAAGCAATGCAAACGGGGCGGATGAATTCAATTAAACAAACATGCCATGGTTTTGAAAAGGAAATCAATTTGAACGAGCGAAATGCATGAAAAATCTAGGCTTTAGCTTTTTCTCGTAGCGCGGACCATCTGACGATATCATATCGACTGGCATAGCCAACATATGATCTCGATGGTCCCATTTAACATACGTCTACTATGAAGCTAGACTACGAGCATCGAATAGATAGATAACAATAAAATTGCCATCTACCTAGACTAGGCATGGCGCAAGAATACAACTCAGAGTTTAGGAGCCACCCAAAGAAAGCACTAGATATTTTGATGAATCAAGTAAATATACAGTGGTGAAAATATAATTGGGAAAGATAAAATGTTTTTGGGTTGGTTCTCTCATACCTTGATCGATTCATCACCCACAATTTGTGATTGAATTGTGAGTGATGCAATGCAGTTGTTCCGTCACATATGATGGTTTTGTTTGCTCTTGATAGCGACCTTCTCTCCATCTGCATAGAGTTAGTGTGTATATATATACCTATCTATGAGATGGTAGGGTGGAGGTTTGATTGTTCATGAACGATTGGGCACCCTGGGCTCGTTATGATTCTCTCTTTTTTTCTTGTGGAAATATGCCAGAAGGTCGAACGGCTGGTGTTGCCCTGTTTATTCCACATTCAACAGGACAAGGATAATCTCACAAAAGCTAGTGGCAAACTAGGTTACCAGATATCAAGGTCAATATCAAAATCTTTACGCTAATTGCTTCCCCGGCAACGGCGCTAGAAAGCTTGTTGGCATTTCTTAGCGTCACTACCAAGTATGGAGATAGAATCCATCCCCGGCAATGGCGCCAGAAAGCTTGTTGGTATTTGTTAATGCAAACAGAGAAATCCGCAAGCACACGTATACCGTTGTAACTTTCACCCAGGAGTATTCCAGGGTATTGTATTTATCCTCAGGGAAGCAATGGTTAAAGAACTTGATAGTGGACCATCATGTATCCACTAACTAGTACACCGACTAGACTAATGTGGGGGTAAGTGATAAAATAAGTATTTTGGATAAACAACACACACAGGAGAACTCTATGATAAGATAGCAGAGCAGACAGGCTAAGCTGGAAGGACAACGGAGAGTTCAAGGTTCCTATTTACTTCTCCATTACTGTGGTTCTATTCTAGTTCATACCAAAGGGATTAACTAAGCAAAGGTTAAACATAGCGATCACACCATGGCACTTCGGAGCAGCAGTTCCTTTCCGATCCTCGAAAAGACTGGGAAGGGGTGATCGGGAGAAGGCTGCCAAAAGCTCTACGAAAACACCAACCCGAACGTGGTGGACTACAAAGGCCTGGTCGGAGCTGTCACCTCTGGGGCTACCACAACTATCCGTGGGGTTGGGCGCAAACTCAGGTAACCTATAGTCTAGACACCACGTCTACACTATCGATTACTACTCTAGTCTCACGTAAAAACTAGAGCATTCGGTCGAACGGAGATCCCATGCCAAGGTGTAAACCACTACACTTAACCATGATTAGCTAAACCACTAAGGTAAGAATTAGATAACCATGAAGGACATTTCAGTAATTAGAGAAGATAAATATGAAGTATTTGAGTCTTACAAAGGACTGATATAAGATTATACCGAAACTCTGAGGGCTCTTCCGGAACTTTAGCATCTCTCCCTAACTCCCAACTATAGCTAGTACTACTACTACATCTTGGAATATGGTGAAGAGTTGCTCCTTCATCGTGTGTGTTGAGGGAGGGGGGCTACCCCCTGTTGGTATTTCTTAACGTATGCAGAAAGATTCCGCAAGCACACGGAACTACCGCTGTAGCACTTCACCTAGAGTATTCAAGATATCGTAATCCTCAGGGAACGAATGACTTAATTATTCCTAATGAGTCTCCCAATTGACTAGAAGATTTAATATTAAGTAACAAGGTTTATCTCTAAACAAAGTATTTAATCTAATTGACTTTAGTTACAATTTACTTGCTTCAGGCTCTGCCTTAGACCTGGTCTGCCAAGTCCCTCCAGTGTAAAGCTCTACTCCGTAACTGGACGTGGGGGAATACAAGGGATAAACAGGGCTGTCACCACCTGCCACCTACCCCTCTACCGTGGATTACGCAGCAAACAAAGGTAATCTCTAGCCTAGACACCACGTCTACGCTATTAATTACTATTCTAGTAGTGCGCCGGGTCGCCCCTACCTACTAGAATATCTGCTACTAGAACAGACGACGAACCCACAAGTAAATAATAACTAGAATCAAATGAATCAAACACTTGAAATAAAGATAAACACGAACCTTGTTCTCCAACTAGAACTCAGATCGTAGAGGTACAAGTAGAAGAAGCCGACAAGCCCGGCGATCCTTCTTGAAGATGAACTAGAACTAGAACTAGAGCTAGAACTCTTGAAGAGACAATCGATCTCCGGTACTACTTCGACTCTTCCCTCTCTTGTTACTAATCTAATGATACATGTGGAGTTCTATATCTTCTAATCTTTTGATATCTAATCTAAGTTATATTCTGTCGAGAAGGATTTCAAGTCTTTAAATAGTTGTGCCAAGGCGGTAAAGAAGCGTATCCCCCACGTAGCCGACCTCAGGAACCGTCATTGAACCGCCATGCGAAAGTCGGTCACCAGAGGCGGTGCCAGGGGGGCGGCCGCACCAGGGGGTCGGCAGACCCTCTGGTGGGTCCCCTCGCCACCGACTTTGTCTGGTGGGTTCTTGGATGGGCCTGGACCTCTTCTATGTCGGTTATTCACCTTGGATCGAGTACGAAATTGCCTTCTCTTTATTTCTCCACATTTATGTTGGGCCAGAAAGATGAATTCAGCTATTTTGAGCCCAGCATTGTATGCTTTTCAATTATATCTGCACAAAATACATAATTCACCAAAACTAGTGGAAATAGTTAGTATAAACACCTATCACTATAGTTTGGTGATCATTTTTATTATTTTTAGGCATATGTTGGCGTAAATATTAATCATTAGTAACCGCCAACAAGTTCCCCCACACTTAGTCTTTGCTCGGTCCTCGAGTAAAGTTAAAACTAAGATGGTTCCCTTTACCTTGACTTTAGAAATTTATATACTAATCACTCCTTTGCTTTACCCCCTTTACTCATGAGTATTCAAAGTGTCTACCAAACTATCTTGAGTAATTGAACAATAGAACAGCTGGATTCAAATCCCCTTGCTACATCCTGATCAGATACTTGGGATTTTAATTACTTTTCAAAGAAAATCCACATGTTCCTCAAATGATTCTCTCCAAATCTCTCAATAATATGTATTCCTCACCAAAGGCTTTTGAATTTTGCCTTTCTTTCATCCTACTTCTAATAGCATATGTGGAGTTATAGGTAGGTATGAAGGAAATAACTTACTTGTATTTCATAATATTGCTAAGTCAAAAACCGGACCGAAAGGAGATACAAATCATACACTTAGATCAAGAAGTGCAAGTGTGTGGAAATACAATATTTTTGTACTCCTTTTCTTGCTCTTGTTGTTTTTGCCATCTTTCCTCTCATAAGGACAACAAGTAATGAAGGGTTCGGTGCTCCCACAATTATAGTATGTTCTCTTTTTCTTGTTGGGAAACCTTCTCTTCACTACCTTGTAGTCTTCCTTCTTTAGCCCCTTGCGGTATCTTCTCATAAAGAGAGCAACATCACCAATTTCTTCAAATGGTTCACCATCACTTTCGTCTTCACTTGATGATGTTGTCTACCTCTTCCTTGACCTTCTTGGGTACCTTGGGCTTGCTAATTGAAGCTTCTTTGTTGGTCTTGGATTTACTAGTAGAGGGTTGCTTGGTTGATTTGTTGGCCTTGAGAGCTACATCCTTGATCTTCATGTCATCCAACCTTGCTTGCAACTCACCAAGCTTTCTTCTCTCAAGTGCTTCCTCTCTGTGTCGGTCAAATGTGATGATCCTACCAAGGACATCATTAGGGGTGAATTGCTCAAACCTCTTCTTGTCCCTAATCAATGTCACAACGGTCTCATTCCTTGGTGAATAA
>JAHUYU010002151.1:0-19197 GCA_030439765.1 Tripidium arundinaceum | reverse complement strand
CCATGGTGCGAGAAATGGAAGGTGGGATTTTTGCCTCTTCTTGCGGCATTTTTTCCCGAGGCCTGTTTCTTACCTTTTGCGATAAGCAGGGCTGAGAAGCAAACTCGATGGGGTGGAGGCAGACATGTTGTCAACGCGGGAGGCCCTGGAGGTGGAGCGGGGCGACCATTCCACCCTGCGGGCGGCCGTTGAGTCGATGAGCAACGCCCTTGGGGTCGGTCGAGCGGATCTCGAGCCGAGCTCGCGGAGGGGCCGTGTTGGTAGGGTCTACGAGCGGGCTCGGACCCTTGTGAGGGAGTCGCTCCATCTCGAGGTGCGGCAAGCGCTCGCAGTCTTCAGGTCCCACTACGTGGGGATCGACCTGGAGGTGCTCAGTGAAGGTTACACCAATGCCCCCGAGGCCGAGCTAGATGCGATAGACGAGGAGGTGTTGGCTCCGACGATGACCCTGGCGGCTAACTTTGAAGACGACATCGTCCCTCCCCCGCTTGAGCTGTAAGGATAATGCTGGACAAGATGTCCATGTAAATAAATTTGTGTAAGATAACTGGACAATCTTGTGGCCGTCGAGATCTTAATAAAAACTTGCATTTATCTTTCGACGTATAATGTTTTTCGTGTGTTTCATCCGATCCTCGTACTACATTTAAGCTTCTACGGTGCTTAGAGGTGTGAGTTCGACTCCCTAGGATTGGTGAGTGAAGGCACCGTAACCGTCGAGGTGTAGGTTTCTCGCAGTCCGACCAATCTGTCCCGAGGGGTTCTCGTACTTCCAACGCAGCCGCTCTTTTTAAACGCTATTGGAGGATTGGATGTGAGAAAGTATTGCAAAAATTTTAGATTTTAGGTGCCGGGGGGGGGGGGGTTCCCCCCTTTTCCAGCCCCCGAGGTAGATGCGACACTAGACCGAGCTAGGGTCGGGTCTCACTCAAAGTTTGGACAAGGTTAGAGACGGCGAATACTATTTTTATTTCCCAAAACGAAATGTTCACATGGGCATGTATGGAACTTGGAAGCCTAAGGGTAGAAGCGACGTAGCTGTTCGATGTTCCAAGCGTTGGTGAAGGTTCTGCCATCCACGGTGGCCAGCTTGTAGGTGCCGGGTTGGAGTACCTCCACGACGATGAATGGGCCCTCCCATGGTGGGGTCAGCTTGTGCCGGCCCTTGTTGCTTTGCCTGAGTCTAAGCACCAAGTCTCCGGTACTGAACGCCCGACCCCATATGCGGCGCCCATGGTATCGTCGTAAGGCCTGCTGGTATTTGGCAGAGTGGAGCAAGGCGACGTCACGCGCTTCTTCGAGCTGGTCCACGGCGTCTTCAAGGGATGCCTGGTTCCCTTGCTCGTCGTACGCCCTGACCCTCGGCGCCCCATACTCTAAGTTGGTCGGGAGGATGGCCTCGGATCCGTAAACCATGAAGAAGGGCGTGAAGCTGGTTGCTTGGCTCGGGGTCGTCCTCAAGCTCCAAAGAACCGCGGAGAGTTTCGCAACCCATCGACGGCCGAACTTGTTCGGCTGGTTGAAGATCCTTGGCTTGAGGCCTTGCAAGATCATACCGTTGGCACGCTCGACCTACCCATTCATTTGGGGGTCCGCTACGGCCGCCCAATCCACGCGGATGTGGTGATCATCGCAGAATCTGAGGAATTTCTTGCCGGTGAACTGTGTGCCGTTGTCGGTGATAATGGAGTTCGGGACCCCAAAACGGTGGATGATGTCAGTGAGGAAGAGCACCGCCTGCTCAGATTTGATTTGGGCAATCGACCGAGCCTCAATCCACTTCGAGAACTTGTCGATGATGACAAGCAGGTGGGTGAAGCCCCCGGGCGCCTTCTAGAGTGGCTCGATAAGGTCCAGACCCCAGACCGCGAACGGCCATGTGACTGGGATCATTTGGAGCGCTTGGGCCAGCAAGTGGGTCTGCCGAGCGTAGTATTGACACCCTTCGTAGGAGCATACCACCTCGGTAGCGTCGGCCACCGCAGTAGGCCAGTAAAAACCTTGTCAGAAGGCATTCCCGACAAGGGCACGTGGAGCAGTATGATGGCCGCACACGCCCCCATGGATATCTTTCAGCAGTTCCCTCCCCTGCTCGGTGGGGATACGGCGCTGCAAGATTCCAGTGGGGGCTCCGCTTGTATAGTTCCTGATCCAACAGGACGAATGACTTGGCTTGGCGCGTGATGTGTCAGGCCTCGGTCCTGCTGGTGGGGAGCATTCCGCGACAAGGCAGTCGAGGTATGGGATCCTCCAGTCCGGCAGGGGGTCGGGTCCTACCGCTGGGTCTTCATCGATCTCCATGACTTCAGGATCGGGGGACGCTGGGGTCGGGCCAGCCCCCGAGGCCAAGACCGGCGGCTCGTTGTCGTCTCGTGTCATGTCTTCACATGTGACCAAGGGTTTGTACAGATCGCTGGCGAAGGCACCGTCGAGAATGAATTCCTGACCGAACGCTAGCTTTGCGAGCTCGTCTGCTACCTCGTTGAAGCGTCTTGCGACGTGGTTGAGCTCGAGGCCATCGAATTTCTGCTCCAAGAGATGGACTGCCTAGCAGTATGCCGCCATCCTGGAGTCGCGACAACTTGACTCTTTCATGACTTGATCTACGACTAGATGGGAGTCGCCTCGGACGTTAAGCCGTCGGACCCCGAGCTCGATAGCGATGTGCAGTCCGTTAATGAGTGCTTCATACTCGGCCACATTGTTGGAGGCGGGGAAATGAATACGAATCATGTACCTCAGACGTATGCCGAGGGGGGTGACAAAAACAAGTCCTGCTCCCGCTCCGCTTTTCATCAGCGATCCGTCGAAGTACATCGTCCAGTACTCCTGGTCCACAGGGGCTGGCGGCAACTGGGTCTCGGTCCACTCAGCTACAAAATCTGCCAGCACCTGGGATTTGATGGCCGTACGAGGGGCATATGTGATGCCTTCTCCCATGAGCTCGGTCACCCACTTAGCGATTCTCCCTGTCGTGTCCCAGCTTTGGATCACCTCCCCGAGGGGGAAGGTGGATACAACCGTGATGGCAGAACCTTCACCAACGCTTGGAACATCGAACAGCTACGTCGCTTCTACCCTTAGGCTTCCAAGTTCCATACATGCCCATGTGAACATTTCGTTTTGGGAAATAAAAATAGTATTCGCCGTCTCTAACCTTGTCCAAACTTTGAGTGAGACCCGACCCTAGCTCGGTCTAGTGTCGCATCTACCTCGGGGGCTGGAAAAGGGGGGAACCCCCCCCCCCCCCGGCACCTAAAATCTAAAATTTTTGCAATACTTTCTCACATCCAATCCCTCCAATAGCGTTTAAAAAGAGCGGCTGCGTTGGAAGTACGAGAACCCCTCGGGACAGATTGGTCGGACTGCGAGAAACCTACACCTCGACGGTTACGGTGCCTTCACTCACCAATCCTAGGGAGTCGAACTCACACCTCTAAGCACCGTAGAAGCTTAAATGTAGTACGAGGATCGGATGAAACACACGAAAAACATTATACGTCGAAAGATAAATGCAAGTTTTTATTAAGATCTCGACGGCCACAAGATTGTCCAGTTATCTTACACAAATTTATTTACATGGACATCTTGTCCAGCATTATCCTTACAGCTCAAGCGGGGGAGGGACGATGTCGTCTTCAAAGTTAGCCGCCAGGGTCATCGTCGGAGCCAACACCTCCTCGTCTATCGCATCTAGCTCGGCCTCGGGGGCATTGGTGTAACCTTCACTGAGCACCTCCAGGTCGATCCCCACGTAGTGGGACCTGAAGACTGCGAGCGCTTGCCGCACCTCGAGATGGAGCGACTCCCTCACAAGGGTCCGAGCCCGCTCGTAGACCCTACCAACACGGCCCCTCCGCGAGCTCGGCTCGAGATCCGCTCGACCGACCCCAAGGGCGTTGCTCATCGACTCAACGGCCGCCCGCAGGGTGGAATGGTCGCCCCGCTCCACCTCCAGGGCCTCCCGCGTTGACAACATGTCTGCCTCCACCCCATCGAGTTTGCTTCTCAGCCCTGCTTATCGCAAAAGGTAAGAAACAGGCCTCGGGAAAAAATGCCGCAAGAAGAGGCAAAAATCCCACCTTCCATTTCTCGCACCATGGCATTTTCCCGGTCGAGTCCCTGGCCCACCGCGATCCGAAGGCCTTTCACCTCCTCGGCAAGCTGGGCGACCACCCGCTCGGTTTCCGCTTTCTGAGCCGACTCGCTGTCGCGCTCCCAACGAGCCTCGTCGCGCTCCCGAACAACCGCGTCCCGTTCCGCGACGGTTGCGTCGCGCTCACGACGAGCCGTCTCACGCTCAGTGCGGATCCGATCGACGGTCTCCGCCAGCTTGTCGCGGTCGCCCCTCACCCACTCGGCCTCCTCCTCGTCCTTGTGGGCGCGCTCGAGGGCGCCCTTCAGCCTCTCCTCTGCCTCCTTCGCATCAGCTGCGGCCCCTTGGTACTGGGTGCGGAGGTCCGCTAGTTCACTGGCCATCCTCTATCGAGCCTCGGCGAGCTCTGCCTCCGCCGCGGCGGCCCTTTGTGCCTCCATCCTAAGGCGTCCCCATGCTCCCCGCTCGCAGCGGAGGAACTCCGACTTCGCCCAGCTGCAATCGTAAAGCGCCTGCACGAAAGGTCGTATCAAGATCGCACGAAGAAGGAGGAAGGCAAATGAGAAGCCAACGCAACACCGTCGGTGCAACTTACCCAGCCGGCGGAGCCACGGTGTCATGTAGCGTCGTCAGCACCGAGGTTAGGGCCCCGGAGAAGCTCTGAAGCTCCACATGCATCCGGTCCCAGTGCTCCTACTCCGCGACATCGTCCAGCACAAAGACAGGACTCTCAGGGTTCACCTAGTCCGCCCAGGTGAGGCGCGGACCACCCCATTCATAGGGGTTGCCTTGCACCCGCACGAGGATCCCGGAACCCTCGGCGGGGGCGGACGGGGTCGCCCCAGCCATGCTAGATGATTCGTTAGTTGGCACTGGCACTGCCTCGACCACCCCGGCATCCCGTGACGTCGTGTCCTCCGCTCGGGCCCCGTCCCCGATGGTGGCTCCCGCCTGGGCCGAAGGGTCCTCAGGCGCAGGGCTAGCCACCGCTGCCTCAGCCGTTGTGGAATCACCCGCCCCCACAGCCGGGTCGGACTTCCCCACGGGCACCACGGTAGCAACCTCCACGCGAGGCTCCAGTTGGGGGCAGGGTCCAGTCCGAGCGGCAGAGCCGACTGCAGTAGCTCCATCCCCATCCGCACAGACTCCTCCACCGCTGCCTCTGAGATCTCCGCCGCGGGTCCCTCTCCGGCGTACGACGCTGTGCCGGTTGGAGGCAGAACGAGAGCGACCGCTCCCTCCGGCCCCTCCTCGATGGAGGGACCCTATGGAACGCCGACGGTCCATCCCACAGAGAAGCGTCCAACCCCGGCTCGTCACCAGACGGCGTCGGGTCCCGCCCTTGCCTCCTGAGCGCCTTCCCCGGCGTGACGGGTGGAAGAACGGACTGGGCTCCTCTTTGGGAAAAGCAAGTCTCAGCGATGCTAACAAAAAGGTTCCCCTCAAAAAACCACACAAAGGGCCCCCGCCTACCTCAGCGATGTGGGGCGACGACGTTTCGGCACCAGTACACCCGAGACCGACCCCACCTCGACCGGACGAGGCCTCTTCCGAGCCGCCGTCTCGGCTACTCTACGCCGAGGCGAAGGCCCCGCCTCCACCACCCTCAGGGGCTCGGCCCTCGCCGCCTGCCCCTCAGGGCTGGCCGATCCCAGCTACCTCGGAGGCTCGCTTCCTCCGACCTCCGCCGCCCTCAGGGACTCGGCCGTCCGCTCCTCGAGACGGGCCGACCCCGATTGCCTTGGGGGCTCACCGCCCCTGACCTCTCCCCCCGCAGTCTCCCCTCGGCTTGGTCCCGCCGGCTCACGGATTCAGAGCGGGGGCTGCGGCGGTCGCTCCACCAACAGGAGAGATGACTCGTCGCTCTCCTCAGCCAGGGAGTCCATCCAGTCGTAAGACCCGACCCCCTCTTCGTCATCGTCATTGTCGTCTTTGTCATCGCTAGACTCCTCCTCCTCTTCCCCGGCTTCCCGCTGCCTCCTCCGACGCTTCTCCCGCTCCTCCTTCTTTCTGGCCCTGTCGGCCCTCTTCTTTTTCTTCGCTTCCTTCTTCTTCTTCACCTCCTCGCCGTGGGCCTGGTTCTTTTCCCTTTGAGCCATATCCTCGGGAAGGGGTGGATTGAAGTCGGGGACCATGCAAAGGTTCCCCTGTGGTCACCCAAGCCCCAGGTCAGATAAAAGGCATGGAAGTCCGAAAGAAGAAGAAAAAGGGGGAGAGGCGGGGTGCACACCATCTCGATAAAGCCATCGTCGGGACACATCGGTGGATGGCCGTCAAGGGCGATGTCAGTAGGGATGCTCACGAGCCCCGCCGTGATACGCCTCTTAACCTCCTCACGGCTAAGCGGCACCGCCGAGAGCGCCGTCCCGACGATGGATGCTCCCGGCACCATCTCATATAGCCGACGCGCTCGCTGCATCAAAGGCAGCACCCTCTGGTCGTGGAACGCGGCAATAACGCCGACCCCAGTGACGCCATGGTTCACCAGGTGCTGAACCGCCTACAGGAGGGTGTCGATCTTCTTCTTCGTAGAAGCAACGGGCCCGTAGCCCCAGTGATCCGGCGTCGCTTTGAAGTAACGGTTGGTGAACAGGGGCAGTGGCGCGTCGACGTCGCTCCTAAGGTAGAACCACTTTCTGGTGCCACCCCTTGTTGGACGACGCCCCCTTCATGGAGACGTATCCGTCTGTCCGAGCCTGACGGAGCCTGAGTGTGCAGCCTCCAATATACATTGGCACTGTCACCCGTTTCCTCACCGTCTTCAGGAAGATGGTGGCAGAGAAAAAATACTTCCACAGGGCAAAATTAGGCTTAATGCCCAAGAAGCCCTCGCACAGCGCCACGAACACCGCTACCTGAAGGATCGAGTTGGGGTTGAGATTCTGCAACTCGATCCCATAGTAGTGGAGCAGCCCGCGGAAGAACTTGCTCGCCGGCACCCCGAACCCCCGCTCATGGAAATGGGCGAAGGAGACGACGTAGCCGGCCGAGGGGATCGGCCAGTCTTCATCACCCAGGACCCTCCATTCCGGCTGCGCTGTGCCGGCAGTGAGAGGGCGGAGGAGCCCTCTCCTGACAAGCTCCATCGCCTCCTTGGTGGAGAAGGACGAACGCGGCCACGGATCCATCAAGGAATACATGGCGGCGGCAGCAGGATGAACTTTTCTCTCTCTCTCTCTCGCTTCAGCAGACGGAAAACGCGAGGGCAAGGAAGGCAGATGGGAAAGGCGTACAAGGGAAGGAGAAACCACCGCATTAAAAGAGAAGGTGGAGTGATTCGAAACCAAATCTCCTGCATTCAATGTGGCTCCCGGTATGTCCTGTCGCGCCCCCTCTAAATTTTTTGGCAGCCGTGCGCACGCCTCCTACAGAGCCATCCCGTCCACCGCGCTGCACGCCTCGTACATCGCGCCCGCCGATAACCCAACACCAGCAGGGGTTGGGCGCATCCCGCCCCCGCGAGCTGGCCATGGGCCTCGGCAGGCAAAAAGGGGATATGGAGCAGTATATGCTCCTACGACCCATTTACGGTCCAGGGGTTCGAAGGCTGGCCCACCGGAGGTACGACAGCCGCCTCAGGATGCCTTAGAGTCAGGGATGGCAAGGGATGGGCACGCTAGCGGCCAATACCCTAGTGCGTAAAGTGTCGAGGGCATCCGGCCCATGTTTGAGTCTCGATTGGTAACTGATTCGTGGTATTCCCCGACGGAAGGCATCGAGCCCTCGGACCGATCGAACGATACCGAGAACTATACAAATCAACCATCGGGAATCTGGAGTATGTCACCGGCGTGACCACGAGCTGGGACCCGGCGAACGGGGACCGGGGCTCCACTCAAATGAACCTGTTAATAGCTCATCGAGCGCCATGGTTTGTCCAACGAGGATAGCATGGTACGGCTCACCCCCTCCGTCTCGCAAAGGAATGCGCGAGGGATAATGATCTTAAAAGTCAAGAGGCCGCCCGATTGGACCCCTGCGACGAGCGGGGGCTTGGGGGCTACGCTCGCACCCCGACCCAATGAACGGTCACGCACAAAGGGACCGCGCCCGAGGGCGACGCCAACAAGGATCGCACCGCTCGGTTCAAGCCCTTGAAGGGGTACCACACCCCTCCAAGGCCTCGGGGGCTACACCCAGCGGGTGCGCTCACGCGCACCCACGTCCTCAAGCCTTTGGAGGAGTGCCCCACTCCTCCACAGGCTCGGGGGCTACTGTCGGGTATCAATATCGGGGATACCCAATCAAAGGCAGTAGACAAACATCAACGCATCACCTCGGGCGCGTCTAACCCCCCGGAGGGAAATCTTTGTCTCGCCCGAGCCCTGACGCATCACCTCGGGCGCGTTCGGCCCCTCGGAGGGAACTCTCCGTCTCGCCCGAGCCCTGACGCATCACCTCAAGCGCGTCCGACCCCCGGAGGGAACTCTTCGTCTCGCCCGAGCCCTGACGCATCACCTCAGGCGCTGTGCGAGGGCTTCTTGGGCATTAAGCCTAATTTTGCCCTGTGGAAGTATTTTTTCTCTGCCACCATCTTCCTGAAGACGGTGAGGAAACGGGTGACAGTGCCAATGTATATTGGAGGCTGCACACTCAGGCTCCGTCAGGCTCGGACAGACGGATACGTCTCCATGAAGGGGGCGTCGTCCAACAAGGGGTGGCACCAGAAAGTGGTTCTACCTTAGGAGCGACGTCGACGCGCCACTGCCCCTGTTCACCAACCGTTACTTCAAAGCGACGCCGGATCACTGGGGCTACGGGCCCGTTGCTTCTACGAAGAAGAAGATCGACACCCTCCTGTAGGCGGTTCAGCACCTGGTGAACCATGGCGTCACTGGGGTCGGCGTTATTGCCGCGTTCCACGACCAGAGGGTGCTGCCTTTGATGCAGCGAGCGCGTCGGCTATATGAGATGGTGCCGGGAGCATCCATCGTCGGGACGGCGCTCTCGGCGGTGCCGCTTAGCCGTGAGGAGGTTAAGAGGCGTATCACGGCGGGGCTCGTGAGCATCCCTACTGACATCGCCCTTGACGGCCATCCACCGATGTGTCCCGACGATGGCTTTATCGAGATGGTGTGCACCCCGCCTCTCCCCCTTTTTCTTCTTCTTTCGGACTTCCATGCCTTTTATCTGACCTGGGGCTTGGGTGACCACAGGGGAACCTTTGCATGGTCCCCGACTTCAATCCACCCCTTCCCGAGGATATGGCTCAAAGGGAAAAGAACCAGGCCCACGGCGAGGAGGTGAAGAAGAAGAAGGAAGCGAAGAAAAAGAAGAGGGCCGACAGGGCCAGAAAGAAGGAGGAGCGGGAGAAGCGTCGGAGGAGGCAGCGGGAAGCCGGGGAAGAGGAGGAGGAGTCTAGCGATGACAAAGACGACAATGACGATGACGAAGAGGGGGTCGGGTCTTACGACTGGATGGACTCCCTGGCTGAGGAGAGCGACGAGTCATCTCTCCTGTTGGTGGAGCGACCGCCGCAGCCCCCGCTCTGAATCCGTGAGCCGGCGGGACCAAGCCGAGGGGAGACTGCGGGGGGAGAGGTCAGGGGCGGTGAGCCCCCAAGCAATCGGGGTCGGCCCGTCTCGAGGAGCGGACGGCCGAGTCCCTGAGGGCGGCGGAGGTCGGAGGAAGCGAGCCTCCGAGGTAGCTGGGATCGGCCAGCCCTGAGGGGCAGGCGGCGAGGGCCGAGCCCCTGAGGGTGGTGGAGGCGGGGCCTTCGCCTCGGCGTAGAGTAGCCGAGACGGCGGCTCGGAAGAGGCCTCGTCCGGTCGAGGTGGGGTCGGTCTCGGGTGTACTGGTGCCGAAACGTCGTCGCCCCACATCGCTGAGGTAGGCGGGGCCCTTTGTGTGGTTTTTGAGGGGAACCTTTTTGTTAGCATCGCTGAGACTTGCTTTTCCCAAAGAGGAGCCCAGTCCGTTCTTCCACCCGTCACGCCGGGGAAGGCGCTCAGGAGGCAAGGGCGGGACCCGACGCCGTCTGGTGACGAGCCGGGGTTGGACGCTTCCTCTGTGGGATGGACCGTCGGCGTTCCATAGGGTCCCTCCATCGAGGAGGGGCCGGAGGGAGCGGTCGCTCTCGTTCTGCCTCCAACCGGCACAGCGTCGTACGCCGGAGAGGGACCCGCGGCGGAGATCTCAGAGGCAGCGGTGGAGGAGTCTGTGCGGATGGGGATGGAGCTACTGCAGTCGGCTCTGCCGCTCGGACTGGACCCTGCCCCCAACTGGAGCCTCGCGTGGAGGTTGCTACCGTGGTGCCCGTGGGGAAGTCCGACCCGGCTGTGGGGGCGGGTGATTCCACAACGGCTGAGGCAGCGGTGGCTAGCCCTGCGCCTGAGGACCCTTCGGCCCAGGCGGGAGCCACCATCGGGGACGGGGCCCGAGCGGAGGACACGACGTCACGGGATGCCGGGGTGGTCGAGGCAGTGCCAGTGCCAACTAACGAATCATCTAGCATGGCTGGGGCGACCCCGTCCGCCCCCGCCGAGGGTTCCGGGATCCTCGTGCGGGTGCAAGGCAACCCCTATGAATGGGGTGGTCCGCGCCTCACCTGGGCGGACTAGGTGAACCCTGAGAGTCCTGTCTTTGTGCTGGACGATGTCGCGGAGTAGGAGCACTGGGACGGATGCATGTGGAGCTTCAGAGCTTCTCCGGGGCCCTAACCTCGGTGCTGACGACGCTACATGACACCGTGGCTCCGGCCGGCTGGGTAAGTTGCACCGACGGTGTTGCGTTGGCTTCTCATTTGCCTTCCTCCTTCTTCGTGCGATCTTGATACGACCTTTCGTGCAGGCGCTTTACGATTGCAGCTGGGCGAAGTCGGAGTTCCTCCGCTGCGAGCGGGGAGCATGGGGACGCCTTAGGATGGAGGCACAAAGGGCCGCCGCGGCGGAGGCAGAGCTCGCCGAGGCTCGATAGAGGATGGCCAGTGAACTAGCGGACCTCCGCACCCAGTACCAAGGGGCCGCAGCTGATGCGAAGGAGGCAGAGGAGAGGCTGAAGGGCGCCCTCGAGCGCGCCCACAAGGACGAGGAGGAGGCCGAGTGGGTGAGGGGCGACCGCGACAAGCTGGCGGAGACCGTCGATCGGATCCGCACTGAGCGTGAGACGGCTCGTCGTGAGCGCGACGCAACCGTCGCGGAACGGGACGCGGTTGTTCGGGAGCGCGACGAGGCTCGTTGGGAGCGCGACAGCGAGTCGGCTCAGAAAGCGGAAACCGAGCGGGTGGTCGCCCAGCTTGCCGAGGAGGTGAAAGGCCTTCGGATCGCGGTGGGCCAGGGACTCGACCGGGAAAATGCCATGGTGCGAGAAATGGAAGGTGGGATTTTTGCCTCTTCTTGCGGCATTTTTTCCCGAGGCCTGTTTCTTACCTTTTGCGATAAGCAGGGCTGAGAAGCAAACTCGATGGGGTGGAGGCAGACATGTTGTCAACGCGGGAGGCCCTGGAGGTGGAGCGGGGCGACCATTCCACCCTGCGGGCGGCCGTTGAGTCGATGAGCAACGCCCTTGGGGTCGGTCGAGCGGATCTCGAGCCGAGCTCGCGGAGGGGCCGTGTTGGTAGGGTCTACGAGCGGGCTCGGACCCTTGTGAGGGAGTCGCTCCATCTCGAGGTGCGGCAAGCGCTCGCAGTCTTCAGGTCCCACTACGTGGGGATCGACCTGGAGGTGCTCAGTGAAGGTTACACCAATGCCCCCGAGGCCGAGCTAGATGCGATAGACGAGGAGGTGTTGGCTCCGACGATGACCCTGGCGGCTAACTTTGAAGACGACATCGTCCCTCCCCCGCTTGAGCTGTAAGGATAATGCTGGACAAGATGTCCATGTAAATAAATTTGTGTAAGATAACTGGACAATCTTGTGGCCGTCGAGATCTTAATAAAAACTTGCATTTATCTTTCGACGTATAATGTTTTTCGTGTGTTTCATCCGATCCTCGTACTACATTTAAGCTTCTACGGTGCTTAGAGGTGTGAGTTCGACTCCCTAGGATTGGTGAGTGAAGGCACCGTAACCGTCGAGGTGTAGGTTCTCGCAGTCCGACCAATCTGTCCCGAGGGGTTCTCGTACTTCCAACGCAGCCGCTCTTTTTAAACGCTATTGGAGGGATTGGATGTGAGAAAGTATTGCAAAAATTTTAGATTTTAGGTGCCGGGGGGGGGGGGTTCCCCCCTTTTCCAGCCCCCGAGGTAGATGCGACACTAGACCGAGCTAGGGTCGGGTCTCACTCAAAGTTTGGACAAGGTTAGAGACGGCGAATACTATTTTTATTTCCCAAAACGAAATGTTCACATGGGCATGTATGGAACTTGCTCGCCGGCACCCCGAACCCCCGCTCATGGAAATGGGCGAAGGAGACGACGTAGCCGGCCGAGGGGATCGGCCAGTCTTCATCACCCAGGACCCTCCATTCCGGCTGCGCTGTGCCGGCAGTGAGAGGGCGGAGGAGCCCTCTCCTGACAAGCTCCATCGCCTCCTTGGTGGAGAAGGACGAACGCGGCCACGGATCCATCAAGGAATACATGGCGGCGGCAGCAGGATGAACTTTTCTCTCTCTCTCTCTCGCTTCAGCAGACGGAAAACGCGAGGGCAAGGAAGGCAGATGGGAAAGGCGTACAAGGAAGGAGAAACCACCGCATTAAAAGAGAAGGTGGAGTGATTCGAAACCAAATCTCCTGCATTCAATGTGGCTCCCGGTATGTCCTGTCGCGCCCCCTCTAATTTTTTGGCAGCCGTGCGCACGCCTCCTACAGAGCCATCCCGTCCACCGCGCTGCACGCCTCGTACATCGCGCCCGCCGATAACCCAACACCAGCAGGGGTTGGGCGCATCCCGCCCCCGCGAGCTGGCCATGGGCCTCGGCAGGCAAAAAGGGGATATGGAGCAGTATGCTCCTACGACCCATTTACGGTCCAGGGGTTCGAAGGCTGGCCCACCGGAGGGTACGACAGCCGCCTCAGGATGCCTAGAGTCAGGGATGGCAAGGGATGGGCACGCTAGCGGCCAATACCCTAGTGCGTAAAGTGTCGAGGGCATCCCGGCCCATGTTTGAGTCTCGATTGGTAACTGATTCGTGGTATTCCCCGACGGAAGGCATCGAGCCCTCGGACCGATCGAACGATACCGAGAACTATACAAATCAACCATCGGGAATCTGGAGTATGTCACCGGCGTGACCACGAGCTGGGACCCGGCGAACGGGGACCGGGGCTCCACTCAAATGAACCTGTTAATAGCTCATCGAGCGCCATGGTTTTGTCCAACGAGGATAGCATGGTACGGCTCACCCCCTCCGTCTCGCAAAGGAATGCGCGAGGGATAATGATCTTAAAAGTCAAGAGGCCGCCCGATTGGACCCCTGCGACGAGCGGGGGCTTGGGGGCTACGCTCGCACCCCGACCCATATGAACGGTCACGCACAAAGGGACCGCGCCCGAGGGCGACGCCAACAAGGATCGCACCGCTCGGTTCAAGCCCTTGAAGGGGTACCACACCCCTCCAAGGCCTCGGGGGCTACACCCAGCGGGTTGCGCTCACGCGCACCCACGTCCTCAAGCCTTTGGAGGAGTGCCCCACTCCTCCACAGGCTCGGGGCTACTGTCGGGTATCAATATCGGGGATACCCAATCAAAGGCAGTAGACAAACATCAACGCATCACCTCGGGCGCGTCTAACCCCCCGGAGGGAAATCTTTGTCTCGCCCGAGCCCTGACGCATCACCTCGGGCGCGTTCGGCCCCTCGGAGGGAACTCTCCGTCTCGCCCGAGCCCTGACGCATCACCTCAAGCGCGTCCGACCCCGGAGGGAACTCTTCGTCTCGCCCGAGCCCTGACGCATCACCTCAGGCGCGTCCGACCCCCCGAGGGAAATCTCCGCCTCGCTCGACCCCTCTCAAAGGACTTTCGCCTCACCCAAGGGCCACGGATAGCCCTCGGGCGCAAAGGAGGAGGCCGTCTAGGGCCCCACCGAACCACCCTCTCCCATAAATGGGACAAACATGACTCGCCCCAATACACGGAGCATGGGAGCCTCTGTATGATACGATGTGACTCCAGTCATTCCGAGCATGGGGGCCTCGGTACGACACTGTACGACTTCGGTCATTCCAACCACGACTCAGCGACCATGCCTCTGCAGTGATAGGGGTCACGTTGACTGTGCTGCCTACCCCTCTCTTTACATGAGTTAAGGCGCAAGCACGGCCATCCTTGACAGTACAAGGGTACGCGGGTCAACCTAACCACGACACGTCGCTCTAGTCAACGGGAAAAGCCACGACTCGACAACCATGATGTCCTTGCGCCACGAGGATGGCCGCACAGCTCGTATAAAAAGGAAGGTGGTGCACGATCAAAGACTCTTTTTGTTTTTCTCTCTCTTCTTTTTACCATATCTCGAGCTGTAACCCGAGCCCTCCCCTTCATCAGGCTATAAAAGGGGAGGCGAGGACCCAAAAAGAGGGGAAGGAGAAAAAATAAAGACGACCCATGGCCACATACGAACAACTCATCCATCGAAGAACACAAAACGAACTAGCACTCCCAAGTAGCGGGAGAATACTTCAACTCCACTTCATCGCTCACTGAGACTTGGGACCCGATCCCTCTCTCGATCACTTGTAACCCTACTGCAAGCATAGTACAAGTAACACGAGTGATCAAAACCACTGGACGTAGGACTTTTAGCCCGAACTAGTATACATCTTCGTGTCCTTCTTGCATCACCATCCGAGCCTAGACGCGCAGAAAAAAATTTAACCGTCGGTGCGTCTAGAGCGCCATTCTAGACCCCGATAGTACCGAACACAAAACAGGGGCCCGAGTTACAGTTGACCATGAAGCTAAGTATTGTCTTACAACTAAGTGCGCAAAACGTTCACCGAAGTGTTTCTCTGGCCATTCTAGCTACTATTTTTGGGACGGAGAATGTCCATGGTAAAACTTATGACGGGGAAACCCGTCGTCGGTTCGCAGGACGGGCCTCATAGGGTGGGTCCCCCGGGGGTGGTCAGGTCATTTTGGGCCTTGGTTGTACGATAGGAATGGCAGCCTTGTACTTGCTCCATCGAGAAGTACGGGCGTGTGTTTGGGATTTCCCAGCTGGATGTATATCGATTGCAATCACCGCCCTCCTCGAATATGGATACCACTTGTCGTATCACTGCCATCGTAGTTAATACAACTGGAACATGGAGATGATGATGAGGCTACTGCCGAATTATGAAATATATTTTGATTGCTTACCACATGCTTGAAAGTAGTTCAGGTGCTTACCTAGAATGGTTAAGTAATGAACTTAATGTGGACCGCTAAAAGCATTGAATATAAGAATGCACTATTAGTAATGCTTCTCTACAAAAATAACTAAACAGCTAGCCAAATAGCCCCCTGCATATCCTTGAGAGTCAGGAGACTACTCCCACCTAGTCGGGTAAGTCTTGCAGAGTACATTGTGTACTCAGGGTTTTTTCCCCCTGTTGCAGGTAACAGGTGGATGCTGGAGCTAACTATTGCTGTGTGTGGATGCCTCCTAGTGGGCTCAGCGAGGCTTCCTTGTCGTCGCGATTGTAGAAGTTTTATTCTCACATCTCTACTTCTACTTCATATTCAAAATTGTTAAATTCTGCTGCCTTGTATAAAATGACTTTTCTTCTGTCGCTTTTATGAAATCTGTTTTGTAATAACTCTGATTTTTATAATCTTGTGATGTATGAAATGGTTAAGAATATTGTAAGCTTTATTCACATATTTATGATCCTAATGAAAACGTGGTTTTGATCACTCGTGTTACTTGTACTATGCTTGCAGTAGGGGTTACAAGTGATCGAGAGAGGGATCGGGTCCCAAGTCTCAGTGAGCGATGAAGTGGAGTTGAAGTATTCTCCCGCTACTTGGGAGTGCTAGTTCGTTTTGTGTTCTTCGATGGATGAGTTGTTCGTATGTGGCCATGGGTCGTCTTTATTTTTTCTCCTTCCCCTCTTTTTGGGTCCTCGCCTCCCCTTTTATAGCCTGATGAAGGGGAGGGCTCGGGTTACAGCTCGAGATATGGTAAAAAGAAGAGAGAGAAAAACAAAAAGAGTCTTTGATCGTGCACCACCTTCCTTTTTATACGAGCTGTGCGGCCATCCTCGTGGCGCAAGGACATCATGGTTGTCGAGTCGTGGCTTTTCCCGTTGACTAGAGCGACGTGTCGTGGTTAGGTTGACCCGCGTACCCTTGTACTGTCAAGGATGGCCGTGCTTGCGCCTTAACTCATGTAAAGAGAGGGGTAGGCAGCACAGTCAACGTGACCCCTATCACTGCAGAGGCATGGTCGCTGAGTCGTGGTTGGAATGACCGAAGTCGTACAGTGTCGTACGAGGCCCCCATGCTCGAATGACTGAGTCACATCGTATCATACAGAGGCTCCCATGCTCCGTGTATTGGGGCGAGTCATGTTTGTCCCATTATGGGAGAGGGTGGTTCGGTGGGGCCCTAGACGGCCTCCTCCTTTGCGCCCGAGGGCTATCCGTGGCCCTTGGGTGAGGCGAAAGTCCTTTGAGAGGGGTCGAGCGAGGCGGAGATTTCCCTCGGGGGGTCGGACGCGCCTGAGGTGATGCGTCAGGGCTCGGGCGAGACGAAGAGTTCCCTCCGGGGGTCGGACGCGCTTGAGGTGATGCGTCAGGGCTCGGGCGAGACGGAGAGTTCCCTCCGAGGGGCCGAACGCGCCCGAGGTGATGCGTCAGGGCTCGGGCGAGACAAAGATTTCCCTCCGGGGGGTTAGACGCGCCCGAGGTGATGCGTTGATGTTTGTCTACTGCCTTTGATTGGGTATCCCCGATATTGATACCCGACAGTAGCCCCCGAGCCTGTGGAGGAGTGGGGCACTCCTCCAAAGGCTTGAGGACGTGGGTGCGCGTGAGCGCACCCGCTGGGTGTAGCCCCCGAGGCCTTGGAGGGGTGTGGTACCCCTTCAAGGGCTTGAACCGAGCGGTGCGATCCTTGTTGGCGTCGCCCTCGGGCGCGGTCCCTTTGTGCGTGACCGTTCATTGGGTCGGGGTGCGAGCGTAGCCCCCAAGCCCCCGCTCGTCGCAGGGTCCAATCGGGCGGCCTCTTGACTTTTAAGATCATTATCCCTCGCGCATTCCTTTGCGAGACGGAGGGGGTGAGCCGTACCATGCTATCCTCGTTGGACAAACCATGGCGCTCGATGAGCTATTAACAGGTTCATTTGAGTGGAGCCCCGTCCCCGTTCGCCGGGTCCCAGCTCGTGGTCACGCCGGTGACATACTCCAGATTCCCGATGGTTGATTTGTATAGTTCTCGGTATCGTTCGATCGGTCCGAGGGCTCGATGCCTTCCGTCGGGGAATACCACGAATCAGTTACCAATCGAGACTCAAACATGGGCCGGATGCCCTCGACACTTTACGCACTAGGGTATTGGCCGCTAGCGTGCCCATCCCTTGCCATCCCTGACTCTAAGGCATCCTGAGGCGGCTGTCGTACCCTCCGGTGGGCCAGCCTTCGAACCCCTGGACCGTAAATGGGTCGTAGGAGCATATACTGCTCCATATCCCCTTTTTGCCTGCCGAGGCCATGGCCAGCTCGCGGGGGCGGGATGCGCCCAACCCCTGCTGGTGTTGGGTTATCGGCGGGCGCGATGTACGAGGCGTGCAGCGCGGTGGACGGGATGGCTCTGTAGGAGGCGTGCGCACGGCTGCCAAAAAATTAGAGGGGGCGCGACAGGACATACCGGGAGCCACATTGAATGCAGGAGATTTGGTTTCGAATCACTCCACCTTCTCTTTTAATGCGGTGGTTTCTCCTTCCCTTGTACGCCTTTCCCATCTGCCTTCCTTGCCCTCGCGTTTTCCGTCTGCTGAAGCGAGAGAGAGAGAGAGAAAAGTTCATCCTGCTGCCGCCGCCATGTATTCCTTGATGGATCCGTGGCCGCGTTCGTCCTTCTCCACCAAGGAGGCGATGGAGCTTGTCAGGAGAGGGCTCCTCCGCCCTCTCACTGCCGGCACAGCGCAGCCGGAATGGAGGGTCCTGGGTGATGAAGACTGGCCGATCCCCTCGGCCGGCTACGTCGTCTCCTTCGCCCATTTCCATGAGCGGGGGTTCGGGTGCCGGCGAGCAAGTTCCATACATGCCCATGTGAACATTTCGTTTTGGGAAATAAAAATAGTATTCGCCGTCTCTAACCTTGTCCAAACTTTGAGTGAGACCCGACCCTAGCTCGGTCTAGTGTCGCATCTACCTCGGGGGCTGGAAAAGGGGGGAACCCCCCCCCCCCCGGCACCTAAAATCTAAAATTTTTGCAATACTTTCTCACATCCAATCCCTCCAATAGCGTTAAAAAGAGCGGCTGCGTTGGAAGTACGAGAACCCCTCGGGACAGATTGGTCGGACTGCGAGAAACCTACACCTCGACGGTTACGGTGCCTTCACTCACCAATCCTAGGGAGTCGAACTCACACCTCTAAGCACCGTAGAAGCTTAAATGTAGTACGAGGATCGGATGAAACACACGAAAAACATTATACGTCGAAAGATAAATGCAAGTTTTTATTAAGATCTCGACGGCCACAAGATTGTCCAGTTATCTTACACAAATTTATTTACATGGACATCTTGTCAGCATTATCCTTACAGCTCAAGCGGGGGAGGGACGATGTCGTCTTCAAAGTTAGCCGCCAGGTCATCGTCGGAGCCAACACCTCCTCGGTCTATCGCATCTAGCTCGGCCTCGGGGGCATTGGTGTAACCTTCACTGAGCACCTCCAGGTCGATCCCCACGTAGTGGACCTGAAGACTGCGAGCGCTTGCCGCACCTCGAGATGGAGCGACTCCCTCACAAGGGTCCGAGCCCGCTCGTAGACCCTACCAACACGGCCCCTCCGCGAGCTCGGCTCGAGATCCGCTCGACCGACCCCAAGGGCGTTGCTCATCGACTCAACGGCCGCCCGCAGGGTGGAATGGTCGCCCCGCTCCACCTCCAGGGCCTCCCGCGTTGACAACATGTCTGCCTCCACCCCATCGAGTTTGCTTCTCAGCCTGCTTATCGCAAAAGGTAAGAAACAGGCCTCGGGAAAAAATGCCGCAAGAAGAGGCAAAAATGCCATGGT
>JAHUYU010000595.1:0-19725 GCA_030439765.1 Tripidium arundinaceum | reverse complement strand
GGGAACACGTATATTACATCAGCTAAGCCTCAATCCAGAAGTTTCGACAGACGCGGGCAATGAAGAAATGCCAAGAAAATGAGCACCCAGAACAAAACATAGGCCCAACAGAGCCAGAAACAAATTGGGTCGAACATGAACATAGTAAATTCTAAGGCCACTGACTAACTGGATGCACGCTCGACCTTCAGGGATGACACGGGGCCTTCTTCTCCCACGGGAGACAAGCAACCACTGACTGGCAACCTAGATCCGCGAGCAAAAGGCTTGAACTCGCGGGACTGACCTCCAGCGTCTTCTTTCACGGCTTAATTACTCCCTGAGCCAGCCCAACTTCATCTGGGGAGGTCGACTCTACGATTTTGCTTACGGATTTGGGGGAGCGACGAAGAAGAGGTTCATAGAGTCGCGCTTTATAGATCGGCGGAGGGGATGGAGGTGGTGGTGCGGCGCACCGAGGAGTGGAGGCTGGGTGGGAAGGAATCAATGGCGGTCACGGGGTGGGGTGACCATCGGCCACGATGCGCTCCGCACTCGAGCCGGAGCAGGGAAAAGGAGGTGGTGACAGGATTCTTGCGGTGTGGGGCGCGTGGACGGCCGAGGTAGGGGGGGTCCGGTACGGGTGCAAGGCGAGAGCTGCAGGCAGACGAGGGTGCGGGGAGGGAGAAGGAGTGCGGTGCTTGAGTGAATGCGGCACAGCACCACAACAATGCGAAAGCGAGCGCGTGAGCGGGTCCGGTGCGCTCGCGGCATCCGCAGGACACGTGGCGACAGTGACCAGGCGTACGTCGCGTGTCTCCACAGGTGTCCTAATGACCCGCACTACGGTGATATCCAAACCATCCTAATCAGTCTCTTAGCGTAGGATATATCAATTACGCATACCCAGTTTACCGTAGAAGAGCGGCATATCACTTCTGTGGACCGCACAACATCACAAAGCTGCAAGACAACACACTGCTTTGAAACTACAACGGAAGGTAACAACACTGAGGAAAAACGAGGAAAAGCACTACTAGGCTACGGGTACATCTCCCTGGGGAGGCAACTAATCTACTCCGTCGGACCGAACGGCTTCATTCCCGGGCTCCTGTGATTGCTATACTGCACTGGGTTGTGGACCTGCTTCTTCTTTTGGTGGTGGCTGGGTGAGGGGAAGGAAAGGCTCTATCCCTGAGGCTTCCGTGGGTGGAGGTGCCGGCGGTGTGGCAACCTCAATCTCCCTTCTCTCTGGCGGATAGACAGGAATCCCATCCAGGATGACAGGTTCCAGCCTGTCCAAGGCAAGCGTCCTGCGCTTGGCTCTAGTGACGAGGTAGGCGTCCTTCAGCTCCTGGGTGTGGTGGTCTTCGGCTTCCCTTAGGGCTTCTGCAATGGTAGTCTCGCAGCGTTCTGCGGCTGCTGCATGGGCACGTGCTTCCGCGAGTTGCACTTGGAGCATCCTGGCGAAGATCTCGGCTTCCTCCGCTCGGTGAATGCACTTCCGCAGTTCGGAGGCCTGCTTGTCATGTTGCTCATCTAGAGCAAGCAGGTACGTGGTCATGTGCACCACGGTCGGGTTGTCTTCTTGCAGGTCGCGTCCTTGCAAGGCCTCCATGCGGGTTCTCCAAACCCATCGACTCTTTTCCATAGGTGGAAAGTGCCGCATGGGGGTACGGGCAATGGGCTCTTCATAGATCTGGCACAGGTGCCGCAAGGCTTTGCGGGCCACAACTTGGTAGGTGTCGACGAAGCGAAACCCGGTTGCGGTCATACTCCAGGCTTCAGTGAGATCGGGGAACTCCTCACTCTTCCCAATGTAGATGGTGACTTCACATCTCTCAGTACCATGCTCCTCATACTCACGACCCTCATACTCAGGACGATCTCTGATCCCAAGTTTCTGCATGGTGGCATACAGGATCTTGGGAAAACCCTCAGTGTTCAGGCAGTAGCTGCTAACCTAGGCTTCTGCCATTTCCTTTGTGGGGTGGTGGTTTGCAAGGAAAGATTGAGGGGCTAGTGCTTTGCTCCGGAGGAGAAGGCCGTTTGGTGAGATGAGTCAGGATATGTCGAGTGGTGGTACCAAGCAACTGAGATCGGTCTTTGTAGAGGCGGAGTGGTCACCGGTCCTGGCGCAGTCCGCCAACAAGCATGAGCGGGGAGAACGAGAAAGGAGGCAGCAGGATTCACGCAGCGTGCGGACGACGGAGGCCATGAGGGTTCCAGTACGGGTGCGGGGCAGAGGACCGACAAAAGCTGACGTGACCCACTGAGTAAATGCAACACAGTGCATGTGAACAGAGCGACGTGACAGGTGCTACAGGAACTCTGATAGCTTCACGTACAACTGAAGACCACAAGATTGATAAACTTTTCTCAACACCATAATCTTCTTTGTCCTTTTGAAAAGAGCATTACTCCATCAACTCGCTATGAATTTCCCATTAGAACACAAGGAGATTTCCACGTAAAGGGTTTGATGGCAAGAGAAAGAGGATCAGTACAATCCTGTAACGGATCCTGGTCAAGGACCTCGATACCAGCGCGTGCCGAGCAGCACGACCATGTGGCAGCTGTTCCACAGGGGCCCTCGGTTTCGCCGCGGCACCATAAGTCATTGACCCTGAAACCATTACAGATCATATAGCCAATAAAACCAGAATAATAGAGGTAGTGACAACAGAACAAGGATTTCCTTCCAAGGATGAAGGATTAGAAGAAATCAATTCAAAATGGACATAAATCGAGAGGGATTTCAAATGTTCTACTGGGACATCCATAACTTGCTAATAATAGTATTGCATCTTTTCTAACCACCGTTGTGTGCCTTGTATCTCTTGAGCTTGTACCTGAATTATCTGCTTCACGTGTCAACCGCTTGAGGTTGCTTTTGAGAAATTCGGGGAGGGGTAAACAGAAGACCTAGACAAGTCTAACCAGATCTTAAAGGGGTTTTCATTACACATTAACTTAACGCAACAAAGACCCAAACAAGATATGCATGAATGCGCGTCCTATCTGTTCCCTCGCTGTTGCCACCTATAGGGCAACCGTTCTCAGATTTTTGGCACATCGTTCTCTCACTGTAGCTAGTCGACGCTAGCGAACTATGCTCGGGGTTAGTGTACCTGCAGAAAACTGGATTAAACCTAGCTAAATCAGCAGAGTGCCATCTAGCCTAGATACATAACCATAGAAATAGGTCTACTTGTATAACTTCGCATGCAACGTCCTAACTTTTTGGAAAGAGTTTGTTGTAAATTTTTAATTTAGAAACGGTTTTCAAAGCTTTATTCTCTCATTTATGCTCTGATACCACCTGTGGCAGAACCGCCTGATTAATATCCTCCTAGGAGTACTTGTCTTCCCATTAGACAATAAGTACCCCAAGGAGAGCATAGACCAGACTGTTCCGTCGAGCACACCCAGCGGGAGAACTCGAAAATCCACATTTTTCATCAGGATCGCATAATGAGTGGATAAAGCTTACAACATTATTAACCATTTCTTACACCACTTGATTACAACATCAGAGTTATGAACAATTTAATTTAACAGCGGAATATGAACATGTAATCAGAGTTTAGCTGGATTAAAGAATTATTCACTAACAAGTTAAAATATTAACATGATGAACATTGTATACATGAAATGAAAGCAGGTTGTAAGTCTTTACTTATAAAACCTTTTTGGTGAAAGTTATAAATAAACTCTATGTCCGCAACGTAAGGAAATCCTCACTGAGCCCACCAGGAGGTTTCCCACACACAAGGGTTAGCTCTATCAGCACCTGTGACCTGCAACAGGGTAGAATAAAACCCTGAGTACTCAATTGTACTCAGCAAGACTTACCCGACAGGAGGAAAATAAAAGACTCCAAGGATGATGCCAGGCTTATTGGGCTTGCTGGTTTTATTGCATCTGCAGAGAAGCATTACTAATAGTGCATCCTTATATTCAAGTTTTAGCAGTTATTTTTAATTCATTAGCTAACCATTCTAAGTAAGCACCTGTTCTACTTTCAAGCAAGTGGTAAGCAATCAGAATCCTTTTATATCATCTCCGTTCCAGTTCTTACTACGGTGCTAGACCATAGTCAAGTCGTACCACAACGACAGCGATTCGCGAATCAATGTGCCCAGCTGGGTATCCCAAAACGCACGCCTCGTCTGTACCCCGGGTACCGACAAGACCAACCTGTTCCACTCTTGTCTAGGGGTCCAGGTCCCCGTCCAAACTTGGACTCAAAGCCCCCAGCACTGAGGCCCGGCCTCAGTCTGGTGCTAAGACCTCCACCTATCCCCGCCTCCAATCAGTCGGTCCGGAAAGAGCCAGAACCCAAGACAAGAGAGTAACAAGCCTTCCGAGCTCCCATAAGCAAGTATGTGCCTGGGATAATAAGTCTGTGACTTGACTACACATCCAACAGCGGTCGGTCCTCAATCGACACAGGCGGAACAACGCAACCAGAGCCTCGCTCTGTTGCCCAACCAAGTCCAAGTCCATCCAGGAATCCGCAGTCCCGCCCGGTCTCCAATTATTATCCATATATAATCCAGGTGATAGTAATAACCGTAATAACATGAAACATAATCCTATCCCTCGCGAGTGGCAGGCAATCACTCGACTTCTACCGAAGCCCTATAGCATGGCAACTACGCGATCCTGTCATACTAGTAAGACTCATAGGATAAGGGTATATATATGCAAGTGGGTTTCATCCAACTCCTCAAAACTTAATGCATAACATTATATATAAGGTGCAGAAGGTAGGGGTTATGAACTGGGGCTTGCCTGGGTAAAATATAACCAACAGTTAGTATTCCATCTTCATGACCAGTTCACCATGGCACCACCCTTTTAGGTTTAACACCAGTTGATCCATCGCGCATCGTCGTTCCTATTATGACATGCAAAAAAATGCAATGCATACTTAAGCGAAACAGGCATAGCATAGATATTCCCCAAACATTAAAAGGCAACAACACATCGTCAAGAAGAACTAGGGCCACTAAGCGTTCCTGATCCAACTCTTATGCTCTTGCCGCTTAGTTTTACTAGGAGTTGATTATTACTACCATAACACAAGTTAACGACACAACTCTGTTTGCTATTGATTATGCAAGTGTAGGATGAAAGTGCAACTTTTGTTTCAGTGAATAAATGTTGCGCAATAGTATTTTTTTTGATAGCTCAAGAATTGAATTTGGAATTCAATTTCAGCTTCTAGAACTAAAATGGCTAAGTCTGGAAACCTAATGACAATGCAGTTTTGGCATTCAAATTGTTATTAAGTTTCTTAAACACTAGAACCATGTTTGTGCACTGTTGGTTGCACCAAAGTGAGTACTTTGTAATGGTATATTGGTTGTTTTTGTTAGTATTTGGTTTAGCCACCAGTTAAATGCTTTTAAATGGCTTAAACTCGTTTAGGCGCGGCTGTGACCTTTCTTGGCCGCGGTCACCGCGCTCTGGGCCGCGCCCGGCCGCGCCACGCGCGCGCCGTGCCGCGCGCCTGCCGGCCGTGACCACCCCGCCTGCCAGCGTCAGCCGGCCCCGGCCTAGCTCCGCCTGGCTGGCCGTGTGCCGCTGCTGCTACCAGCTACACCATCGTCAGCACTGGCCGCTGCCGCCCGCTGCCAACCGCTGCTGCTCGGCTCTAGTCGTCGCGCGGTGCTGTGCTCGGCGCTGCTGTCGCCGCTGCCGGCCGTACTGCTGCTGCTCTGCAGCGCGATGCCGTTGCCGCGCTGTGCTGGTGCTAGTGCCGTCGCCTCGCGCTGCTGCTGTCCCCTCTGCCCGCGTCGCGACGCTGTGGCCGCTGTCGTCTCTGCCGCGCGCACATGGCCGAGCCGCTGCCGTCGGTCTGCCATAAATGGCGCTGCGGCCGCACGGGTCGTGCCGAGTTGGACGCGCCCGTTTGCCCGTAGCATCCACAGGTATGCTACCCTAATGGCCCTGCCGCATCCCGCCAAGGATTGGACGAGCCGAGCCGCCCTGACGTCTCCGTTGCCGCCCTGACCAGGTGACCCCGCGCGCCCTGTTCAGCTTGGTTAGGACGCCTCGACTCGATTCGTCGCGTCTCGTGCTCCGCCATTAAGTCGCTGAGCCGGCCGTCCCCACCCTGCCTTGATTCATGCCCGGCCAAGCTCCAATTTGGAGTTTTCCTCGCAGCCATGCCGATAAGGCCGTGCCGGCAGGTGCCGATGGCAGCCCCAGCCAACCACCCAGAGCTAAATCGGTTACACCACTAGCTTCGCCTCGGACTCCTCTTCCTCCTGCGCCTTTTAGCCGTACCTCTACCGCTACCCCGACGCCGCTGACGCGGCCGTGTTCGCCGCGGAGCGCCACCGAGTTGATCGGTCACTCGTGGCCGGCCTTCTCCAGCCCTCTCCTGCCTCAACCGTTTTCGCGGCTAGTGTTAGGGTAGGCCACTGGTGCTCTCGAGCCATCCCTACCACCCCACCACCACTTAGGTTCGCCGGAACAGCTGCGCCACTGCCGTGGAAAGCCGCTCGCCGCTGCAGCCCGCGTTAGGGCGCTCCGAGACCCCTGACCATCGCTCGGTCCTGCACGTTAGGGCGAAGGTAGAGGTCGCCCTCTTAGTTTAGCCAGGCTGGGTCCCAGTTAGCCGGCGCAGCCTCCATTGTCGGCGTGGCCGCGCCGTCACGCGCGGTGGTCGGGGATCGACCCGTTGCAAAGACGAGTTCTTTCGGGGGCCTTTTTGCTTAAGTGCTGACTACGGAAATAGTGCGCATAGTGGTCGCGTGGAATCACCTAATGCGAGGGGCCTTTCTGCAAGTGCGCCAGCGCGCGCGGGCCTCCGCAGTGGGCGGCGTCGCGTGGGCCACGCCCGCGCTGTTGGGCCGCGCGGGTGGGTCGCGCTTGCCAGCCATCGCGCGCAGGCCGCGCCCGACCTGGGCCGGCGTCGGCCGGTGGGCCAAACCGAGCCCGCCCAATCTTTTTCTTTTGTTTGTTTTAAACTTTTCTTTAAAAAGGCTGTGAGTTGTAAAATTCATAATAAATTGCAGAAAAATCATAAAAATGCCAAACCCGTTTTGCTGAGTTTCTTATAACTAGATCTATGCAGTAAACATGTAATATCATATGCTTTAGTGTAATTTATTTGGTATAGTTGTAAATTATGCTTTTAGGTGATTCCACGCGACCACTATGCGCACTATTTCCGTAGTCAGCACTTAAGCAAAAAGGCCCCCGAAAGAACTCGTCTTTGCAACGGGTCGATCCCCGACCACCGCGCGTGACGGCGCGGCCACGCCGACAATGGAGGCTGCGCCGGCTAACTGGGACCCAGCCTGGCTAAACTAAGAGGGCGACCTCTACCTTCGCCCTAACGTGCAGGACCGAGCGATGGTCAGGGGTCTCGGAGCGCCCTAACGCGGGCTGCAGCGGCGAGCGGCTTTCCACGGCAGTGGCGCAGCTGTTCCGGCGAACCTAAGTGGTGGTGGGGTGGTAGGGATGGCTCGAGAGCACCAGTGGCCTACCCTAACACTAGCCGCGAAAACGGTTGAGGCAGGAGAGGGCTGGAGAAGGCCGGCCACGAGTGACCGATCAACTCGGTGGCGCTCCGCGGCGAACACGGCCGCGTCAGCGGCGTCGGGGTAGCGGTAGAGGTACGGCTAAAAGGCGCAGGAGGAAGAGGAGTCCGAGGCGAAGCTAGTGGTGTAACCGATTTAGCTCTGGGTGGTTGGCTGGGGCTGCCATCGGCACCTGCCGGCACGGCCTTATCGGCATGGCTGCGAGGAAAACTCCAAATTGGAGCTTGGCCGGGCATGAATCAAGGCAGGGTGGGGACGGCCGGCTCAGCGACTTAATGGCGGAGCACGAGACGCGACGAATCGAGTCGAGGCGTCCTAACCAAGCTGAACAGGGCGCGCGGGGTCACCTGGTCAGGGCGGCAACGGAGACGTCAGGGCGGCTCGGCTCGTCCAATCCTTGGCGGGATGCGGCAGGGCCATTAGGGTAGCATACCTGTGGATGCTACGGGCAAACGGGCGCGTCCAACTCGGCACGACCCGTGCGGCCGCAGCGCCATTTATGGCAGACCGACGGCAGCGGCTCGGCCATGTGCGCGCGGCAGAGACGACAGCGGCCACAGCGTCGCGACGCGGGCAGAGGGGACAGCAGCAGCGCGAGGCGACGGCACTAGCACCAGCACAGCGCGGCAACGGCATCGCGCTGCAGAGCAGCAGCAGTACGGCCGGCAGCGGCGACAGCAGCGCCGAGCACAGCACCGCGCGACGACTAGAGCCGAGCAGCAGCGGTTGGCAGCGGGCGGCAGCGGCCAGTGCTGACGATGGTGTAGCTGGTAGCAGCAGCGGCACACGGCCAGCCAGGCGGAGCTAGGCCGGGGCCGGCTGACGCTGGCAGGCGGGGTGGTCACGGCCGGCAGGCGCGCGGCACGGCGCGCGCGTGGCGCGGCCGGGCGCGGCCCAGAGCGCGGTGACCGCGGCCAAGAAAGGTCACAGCCGCGCCTAAACGAGTTTAAGCCATTTAAAAGCATTTAACTGGTGGCTAAACCAAATACTAACAAAAACAACCAATATACCATTACAAAGTACTCACTTTGGTGCAACCAACAGTGCACAAACATGGTTCTAGTGTTTAAGAAACTTAATAACAATTTGAATGCCAAAACTGCATTGTCATTAGGTTTCCAGACTTAGCCATTTTAGTTCTAGAAGCTGAAATTGAATTCCAAATTCAATTCTTGAGCTATCAAAAAAAATACTATTGCGCAACATTTATTCACTGAAACAAAAGTTGCACTTTCATCCTACACTTGCATAATCAATAGCAAACAGAGTTGTGTCGTTAACTTGTGTTATGGTAGTAATAATCAACTCCTAGTAAAACTAAGCGGCAAGAGCATAAGAGTTGGATCAGGAACGCTTAGTGGCCCTAGTTCTTCTTGACGATGTGTTGTTGCCTTTTAATGTTTGGGGAATATCTATGCTATGCCTGTTTCGCTTAAGTATGCATTGCATTTTTTTGCATGTCATAATAGGAACGACGATGCGCGATGGATCAACTGGTGTTAAACCTAAAAGGGTGGTGCCATGGTGAACTGGTCATGAAGATGGAATACTAACTGTTGGTTATATTTTACCCAGGCAAGCCCCAGTTCATAACCCCTACCTTCTGCACCTTATATATAATGTTATGCATTAAGTTTTGAGGAGTTGGATGAAACCCACTTGCATATATATACCCTTATCCTATGAGTCTTACTAGTATGACAGGATCGCGTAGTTGCCATGCTATAGGGCTTCGGTAGAAGTCGAGTGATTGCCTGCCACTCGCGAGGGATAGGATTATGTTTCATGTTATTACGGTTATTACTATCACCTGGATTATATATGGATAATAATTGGAGACCGGGCGGGACTGCGGATTCCTGGATGGACTTGGACTTGGTTGGGCAACAGAGCGAGGCTCTGGTTGCGTTGTTCCGCCTGTGTCGATTGAGGACCGACCGCTGTTGGATGTGTAGTCAAGTCACAGACTTATTATCCCAGGCACATACTTGCTTATGGGAGCTCGGAAGGCTTGTTACTCTCTTGTCTTGGGTTCTGGCTCTTTCCGGACCGACTGATTGGAGGCGGGGATAGGTGGAGGTCTTAGCACCAGACTGAGGCCGGGCCTCAGTGCTGGGGGCTTTGAGTCCAAGTTTGGACGGGGACCTGGACCCCTAGACAAGAGTGGAACAGGTTGGTCTTGTCGGTACCCGGGGTACAGACGAGGCGTGCGTTTTGGGATACCCAGCTGGGCACATTGATTCGCGAATCGCTGTCGTTGTGGTACGACTTGACTATGGTCTAGCACCGTAGTAAGAACTGGAACGGAGATGATATAAAAGGATTCTGATTGCTTACCACTTGCTTGAAAGTAGAACAGGTGCTTACTTAGAATGGTTAGCTAATGAATTAAAAATAACTGCTAAAACTTGAATATAAGGATGCACTATTAGTAATGCTTCTCTGCAGATGCAATAAAACCAGCAAGCCCAATAAGCCTGGCATCATCCTTGGAGTCTTTTATTTTCCTCCTGTCGGGTAAGTCTTGCTGAGTACAATTGAGTACTCAGGGTTTTATTCTACCCTGTTGCAGGTCACAGGTGCTGATAGAGCTAACCCTTGTGTGTGGGAAACCTCCTGGTGGGCTCAGTGAGGATTTCCTTACGTTGCGGACATAGAGTTTATTTATAACTTTCACCAAAAAGGTTTTATAAGTAAAGACTTACAACCTGCTTTCATTTCATGTATACAATGTTCATCATGTTAATATTTTAACTTGTTAGTGAATAATTCTTTAATCCAGCTAAACTCTGATTACATGTTCATATTCCGCTGTTAAATTAAATTGTTCATAACTCTGATGTTGTAATCAAGTGGTGTAAGAAATGGTTAATAATGTTGTAAGCTTTATCCACTCATTATGCGATCCTGATGAAAAATGTGGATTTTCGAGTTCTCCCGCTGGGTGTGCTCGACGGAACAGTCTGGTCTATGCTCTCCTTGGGGTACTTATTGTCTAATGGGAAGACAAGTACTCCTAGGAGGATATTAATCAGGCGGTTCTGCCACAGGTGGTATCAGAGCATAAATGAGAGAATAAAGCTTTGAAAACCGTTTCTAAATTAAAAATTTACAACAAACTCTTTCCAAAAAGTTAGGACGTTGCATGCGAAGTTATACAAGTAGACCTATTTCTATGGTTATGTATCTAGGCTAGATGGCACTCTGCTGATTTAGCTAGGTTTAATCCAGTTTTCTGCAGGTACACTAACCCCGAGCATAGTTCGCTAGCGTCGACTAGCTACAGTGAGAGAACGATGTGCCAAAAATCTGAGAACGGTTGCCCTATAGGTGGCAACAGCGAGGGAACAGATAGGACGCGCATTCATGCATATCTTGTTTGGGTCTTTGTTGCGTTAAGTTAATGTGTAATGAAAACCCCTTTAAGATCTGGTTAGACTTGTCTAGGTCTTCTGTTTACCCCTCCCCGAATTTCTCAAAAGCAACCTCAAGCGGTTGACACGTGAAGCAGATAATTCAGGTACAAGCTCAAGAGATACAAGGCACACAACGGTGGTTAGAAAAGATGCAATACTATTATTAGCAAGTTATGGATGTCCCAGTAGAACATTTGAAATCCCTCTCGATTTATGTCCATTTTGAATTGATTTCTTCTAATCCTTCATCCTTGGAAGGAAATCCTTGTTCTGTTGTCACTACCTCTATTATTCTGGTTTTATTGGCTATATGATCTGTAATGGTTTCAGGGTCAATGACTTATGGTGCCGCGGCGAAACCGAGGGCCCCTGTGGAACAGCTGCCACATGGTCGTGCTGCTCGGCACGCGCTGGTATCGAGGTCCTTGACCAGGATCCGTTACAGGATTGTACTGATCCTCTTTCTCTTGCCATCAAACCCTTTACGTGGAAATCTCCTTGTGTTCTAATGGGAAATTCATAGCGAGTTGATGGAGTAATGCTCTTTTCAAAAGGACAAAGAAGATTATGGTGTTGAGAAAAGTTTATCAATCTTGTGGTCTTCAGTTGTACGTGAAGCTATCAGAGTTCCTGTAGCACCTGTCACGTCGCTCTGTTCACATGCACTGTGTTGCATTTACTCAGTGGGTCACGTCAGCTTTTGTCGGTCCTCTGCCCCGCACCCGTACTGGAACCCTCATGGCCTCCGTCGTCCGCACGCTGCGTGAATCCTGCTGCCTCCTTTCTCGTTCTCCCCGCTCGGTGAATGCACTTCCGCAGTTCGGAGGCCTGCTTGTCATGTTGCTCATCTAGAGCAAGCAGGTACGTGGTCATGTGCACCACGGTCGGGTTGTCTTCTTGCAGGTCGCGTCCTTGCAAGGCCTCCATGCGGGTTCTCCAAACCCATCGACTCTTTTCCATAGGTGGAAAGTGCCGCATGGGGGTACGGGCAATGGGCTCTTCATAGATCTGGCACAGGTGCCGCAAGGCTTTGCGGGCCACAACTTGGTAGGTGTCGACGAAGCGAAACCCGGTTGCGGTCATACTCCAGGCTTCAGTGAGATCGGGGAACTCCTCACTCTTCCCAATGTAGATGGTGACTTCACATCTCTCAGTACCATGCTCCTCATACTCACGACCCTCATACTCAGGACGATCTCTGATCCCAAGTTTCTGCATGGTGGCATACAGGATCTTGGGAAAACCCTCAGTGTTCAGGCAGTAGCTGCTAACCTAGGCTTCTGCCATTTCCTTTGTGGGGTGGTGGTTTGCAAGGAAAGATTGAGGGGCTAGTGCTTTGCTCCGGAGGAGAAGGCCGTTTGGTGAGATGAGTCAGGATATGTCGAGTGGTGGTACCAAGCAACTGAGATCGGTCTTTGTAGAGGCGGAGTGGTCACCGGTCCTGGCGCAGTCCGCCAACAAGCATGAGCGGGGAGAACGAGAAAGGAGGCAGCAGGATTCACGCAGCGTGCGGACGACGGAGGCCATGAGGGTTCCAGTACGGGTGCGGGGCAGAGGACCGACAAAAGCTGACGTGACCCACTGAGTAAATGCAACACAGTGCATGTGAACAGAGCGACGTGACAGGTGCTACAGGAACTCTGATAGCTTCACGTACAACTGAAGACCACAAGATTGATAAACTTTTTCTCAACACCATAATCTTCTTTGTCCTTTTGAAAAGAGCATTACTCCATCAACTCGCTATGAATTTCCCATTAGAACACAAGGAGATTTCCACGTAAAGGGTTTGATGGCAAGAGAAAGAGGATCAGTACAATCCTGTAACGGATCCTGGTCAAGGACCTCGATACCAGCGCGTGCCGAGCAGCACGACCATGTGGCAGCTGTTCCACAGGGGCCCTCGGTTTCGCCGCGGCACCATAAGTCATTGACCCTGAAACCATTACAGATCATATAGCCAATAAAACCAGAATAATAGAGGTAGTGACAACAGAACAAGGATTTCCTTCCAAGGATGAAGGATTAGAAGAAATCAATTCAAAATGGACATAAATCGAGAGGGATTTCAAATGTTCTACTGGGACATCCATAACTTGCTAATAATAGTATTGCATCTTTTCTAACCACCGTTGTGTGCCTTGTATCTCTTGAGCTTGTACCTGAATTATCTGCTTCACGTGTCAACCGCTTGAGGTTGCTTTTGAGAAATTCGGGGAGGGGTAAACAGAAGACCTAGACAAGTCTAACCAGATCTTAAAGGGGTTTTCATTACACATTAACTTAACGCAACAAAGACCCAAACAAGATATGCATGAATGCGCGTCCTATCTGTTCCCTCGCTGTTGCCACCTATAGGGCAACCGTTCTCAGATTTTTGGCACATCGTTCTCTCACTGTAGCTAGTCGACGCTAGCGAACTATGCTCGGGGTTAGTGTACCTGCAGAAAACTGGATTAAACCTAGCTAAATCAGCAGAGTGCCATCTAGCCTAGATACATAACCATAGAAATAGGTCTACTTGTATAACTTCGCATGCAACGTCCTAACTTTTTGGAAAGAGTTTGTTGTAAATTTTTAATTTAGAAACGGTTTTCAAAGCTTTATTCTCTCATTTATGCTCTGATACCACCTGTGGCAGAACCGCCTGATTAATATCCTCCTAGGAGTACTTGTCTTCCCATTAGACAATAAGTACCCCAAGGAGAGCATAGACCAGACTGTTCCGTCGAGCACACCCAGCGGGAGAACTCGAAAATCCACATTTTTCATCAGGATCGCATAATGAGTGGATAAAGCTTACAACATTATTAACCATTTCTTACACCACTTGATTACAACATCAGAGTTATGAACAATTTAATTTAACAGCGGAATATGAACATGTAATCAGAGTTTAGCTGGATTAAAGAATTATTCACTAACAAGTTAAAATATTAACATGATGAACATTGTATACATGAAATGAAAGCAGGTTGTAAGTCTTTACTTATAAAACCTTTTTGGTGAAAGTTATAAATAAACTCTATGTCCGCAACGTAAGGAAATCCTCACTGAGCCCACCAGGAGGTTTCCCACACACAAGGGTTAGCTCTATCAGCACCTGTGACCTGCAACAGGGTAGAATAAAACCCTGAGTACTCAATTGTACTCAGCAAGACTTACCCGACAGGAGGAAAATAAAAGACTCCAAGGATGATGCCAGGCTTATTGGGCTTGCTGGTTTTATTGCATCTGCAGAGAAGCATTACTAATAGTGCATCCTTATATTCAAGTTTTAGCAGTTATTTTTAATTCATTAGCTAACCATTCTAAGTAAGCACCTGTTCTACTTTCAAGCAAGTGGTAAGCAATCAGAATCCTTTTATATCATCTCCGTTCCAGTTCTTACTACGGTGCTAGACCATAGTCAAGTCGTACCACAACGACAGCGATTCGCGAATCAATGTGCCCAGCTGGGTATCCCAAAACGCACGCCTCGTCTGTACCCCGGGTACCGACAAGACCAACCTGTTCCACTCTTGTCTAGGGGTCCAGGTCCCCGTCCAAACTTGGACTCAAAGCCCCCAGCACTGAGGCCCGGCCTCAGTCTGGTGCTAAGACCTCCACCTATCCCCGCCTCCAATCAGTCGGTCCGGAAAGAGCCAGAACCCAAGACAAGAGAGTAACAAGCCTTCCGAGCTCCCATAAGCAAGTATGTGCCTGGGATAATAAGTCTGTGACTTGACTACACATCCAACAGCGGTCGGTCCTCAATCGACACAGGCGGAACAACGCAACCAGAGCCTCGCTCTGTTGCCCAACCAAGTCCAAGTCCATCCAGGAATCCGCAGTCCCGCCCGGTCTCCAATTATTATCCATATATAATCCAGGTGATAGTAATAACCGTAATAACATGAAACATAATCCTATCCCTCGCGAGTGGCAGGCAATCACTCGACTTCTACCGAAGCCCTATAGCATGGCAACTACGCGATCCTGTCATACTAGTAAGACTCATAGGATAAGGGTATATATATGCAAGTGGGTTTCATCCAACTCCTCAAAACTTAATGCATAACATTATATATAAGGTGCAGAAGGTAGGGGTTATGAACTGGGGCTTGCCTGGGTAAAATATAACCAACAGTTAGTATTCCATCTTCATGACCAGTTCACCATGGCACCACCCTTTTAGGTTTAACACCAGTTGATCCATCGCGCATCGTCGTTCCTATTATGACATGCAAAAAAATGCAATGCATACTTAAGCGAAACAGGCATAGCATAGATATTCCCCAAACATTAAAAGGCAACAACACATCGTCAAGAAGAACTAGGGCCACTAAGCGTTCCTGATCCAACTCTTATGCTCTTGCCGCTTAGTTTTACTAGGAGTTGATTATTACTACCATAACACAAGTTAACGACACAACTCTGTTTGCTATTGATTATGCAAGTGTAGGATGAAGCAACATGCTAAACGTATAACCATTGCCAACCATGGCTAATAACGCTTCAAATAACACTCACTTAGTTTACATGCGACTTAAACAACGTATTAGTTAATCACCTAAAAGCATAATTTACAACTATACCAAATAAATTACACTAAAGCATATGATATTACATGTTTACTGCATAGATCTAGTTATAAGAAACTCAGCAAAACGGGTTTGGCATTCAAATTGTTATTAAGTTTCTTAAACACTAGAACCATGTTTGTGCACTGTTGGTTGCACCAAAGTGAGTACTTTGTAATGGTATATTGGTTGTTTTTGTTAGTATTTGGTTTAGCCACCAGTTAAATGCTTTTAAATGGCTTAAACTCGTTTAGGCGCGGCTGTGACCTTTCTTGGCCGCGGTCACCGCGCTCTGGGCCGCGCCCGGCCGCGCCACGCGCGCGCCGTGCCGCGCGCCTGCCGGCCGTGACCACCCCCGCCTGCCAGCGTCAGCCGGCCCCGGCCTAGCTCCGCCTGGCTGGCCGTGTGCCGCTGCTGCTACCAGCTACACCATCGTCAGCACTGGCCGCTGCCGCCCGCTGCCAACCGCTGCTGCTCGGCTCTAGTCGTCGCGCGGTGCTGTGCTCGGCGCTGCTGTCGCCGCTGCCGGCCGTACTGCTGCTGCTCTGCAGCGCGATGCCGTTGCCGCGCTGTGCTGGTGCTAGTGCCGTCGCCTCGCGCTGCTGCTGTCCCCTCTGCCCGCGTCGCGACGCTGTGGCCGCTGTCGTCTCTGCCGCGCGCACATGGCCGAGCCGCTGCCGTCGGTCTGCCATAAATGGCGCTGCGGCCGCACGGGTCGTGCCGAGTTGGACGCGCCCATTTGCCCGTAGCATCCACAGGTATGCTACCCTAATGGCCCTGCCGCATCCCGCCAAGGATTGGACGAGCCGAGCCGCCCTGACGTCTCCGTTGCCGCCCCGAACAGGTGACCCCGCGCGCCCTGTTCAGCTTGGTTAGGACACCTCGACTCGATTCGTCGCGTCTCGTGCTCCGCCATTAAGTCGCTGAGCCGGCCGTCCCCACCCTGCCTTGATTCATGCCCGGCCAAGCTCCAATTTGGAGTTTTCCTCGCAGCCATGCCGATAAGGCCGTGCCGGCAGGTGCCGATGGCAGCCCCAGCCAACCACCCAGAGCTAAATCGGTTACACCACTAGCTTCGCCTCGGACTCCTCTTCTCTGCAGATGCAATAAAACCAGCAAGCCCAATAAGCCTGGCATCATCCTTGGAGTCTTTTATTTTCCTCCTGTCGGGTAAGTCTTGCTGAGTACAATTGAGTACTCAGGGTTTTATTCTACCCTGTTGCAGGTCACAGGTGCTGATAGAGCTAACCCTTGTGTGTGGGAAACCTCCTGGTGGGCTCAGTGAGGATTTCCTTACGTTGCGGACATAGAGTTTATTTATAACTTTCACCAAAAAGGTTTTATAAGTAAAGACTTACAACCTGCTTTCATTTCATGTATACAATGTTCATCATGTTAATATTTTAACTTGTTAGTGAATAATTCTTTAATCCAGCTAAACTCTGATTACATGTTCATATTCCGCTGTTAAATTAAATTGTTCATAACTCTGATGTTGTAATCAAGTGGTGTAAGAAATGGTTAATAATGTTGTAAGCTTTATCCACTCATTATGCGATCCTGATGAAAAATGTGGATTTTCGAGTTCTCCCGCTGGGTGTGCTCGACGGAACAGTCTGGTCTATGCTCTCCTTGGGGTACTTATTGTCTAATGGGAAGACAAGTACTCCTAGGAGGATATTAATCAGGCGGTTCTGCCACAGGTGGTATCAGAGCATAAATGAGAGAATAAAGCTTTGAAAACCGTTTCTAAATTAAAAATTTACAACAAACTCTTTCCAAAAAGTTAGGACGTTGCATGCGAAGTTATACAAGTAGACCTATTTCTATGGTTATGTATCTAGGCTAGATGGCACTCTGCTGATTTAGCTAGGTTTAATCCAGTTTTCTGCAGGTACACTAACCCCGAGCATAAGAGTTGGATCAGGAACGCTTAGTGGCCCTAGTTCTTCTTGACGATGTGTTGTTGCCTTTTAATGTTTGGGGAATATCTATGCTATGCCTGTTTCGCTTAAGTATGCATTGCATTTTTTTGCATGTCATAATAGGAACGACGATGCGCGATGGATCAACTGGTGTTAAACCTAAAAGGGTGGTGCCATGGTGAACTGGTCATGAAGATGGAATACTAACTGTTGGTTATATTTTACCCAGGCAAGCCCCAGTTCATAACCCCTACCTTCTGCACCTTATATATAATGTTATGCATTAAGTTTTGAGGAGTTGGATGAAACCCACTTGCATATATATACCCTTATCCTATGAGTCTTACTAGTATGACAGGATCGCGTAGTTGCCATGCTATAGGGCTTCGGTAGAAGTCGAGTGATTGCCTGCCACTCGCGAGGGATAGGATTATGTTTCATGTTATTACGGTTATTACTATCACCTGGATTATATATGGATAATAATTGGAGACCGGGCGGGACTGCGGATTCCTGGATGGACTTGGACTTGGTTGGGCAACAGAGCGAGGCTCTGGTTGCGTTGTTCCGCCTGTGTCGATTGAGGACCGACCGCTGTTGGATGTGTAGTCAAGTCACAGACTTATTATCCCAGGCACATACTTGCTTATGGGAGCTCGGAAGGCTTGTTACTCTCTTGTCTTGGGTTCTGGCTCTTTCCGGACCGACTGATTGGAGGCGGGGATAGGTGGAGGTCTTAGCACCAGACTGAGGCCGGGCCTCAGTGCTGGGGGCTTTGAGTCCAAGTTTGGACGGGGACCTGGACCCCTAGACAAGAGTGGAACAGGTTGGTCTTGTCGGTACCCGGGGTACAGACGAGGCGTGCGTTTTGGGATACCCAGCTGGGCACATTGATTCGCGAATCGCTGTCGTTGTGGTACGACTTGACTATGGTCTAGCACCGTAGTAAGAACTGGAACGGAGATGATATAAAAGGATTCTGATTGCTTACCACTTGCTTGAAAGTAGAACAGGTGCTTACTTAGAATGGTTAGCTAATGAATTAAAAATAACTGCTAAAACTTGAATATAAGGATGCACTATTAGTAATGCTTCTCTGCAGATGCAATAAAACCAGCAAGCCCAATAAGCCTGGCATCATCCTTGGAGTCTTTTATTTTCCTCCTGTCGGGTAAGTCTTGCTGAGTACAATTGAGTACTCAGGGTTTTATTCTACCCTGTTGCAGGTCACAGGTGCTGATAGAGCTAACCCTTGTGTGTGGGAAACCTCCTGGTGGGCTCAGTGAGGATTTCCTTACGTTGCGGACATAGAGTTTATTTATAACTTTCACCAAAAAGGTTTTATAAGTAAAGACTTACAACCTGCTTTCATTTCATGTATACAATGTTCATCATGTTAATATTTTAACTTGTTAGTGAATAATTCTTTAATCCAGCTAAACTCTGATTACATGTTCATATTCCGCTGTTAAATTAAATTGTTCATAACTCTGATGTTGTAATCAAGTGGTGTAAGAAATGGTTAATAATGTTGTAAGCTTTATCCACTCATTATGCGATCCTGATGAAAAATGTGGATTTTCGAGTTCTCCCGCTGGGTGTGCTCGACGGAACAGTCTGGTCTATGCTCTCCTTGGGGTACTTATTGTCTAATGGGAAGACAAGTACTCCTAGGAGGATATTAATCAGGCGGTTCTGCCACAGGTGGTATCAGAGCATAAATGAGAGAATAAAGCTTTGAAAACCGTTTCTAAATTAAAAATTTACAACAAACTCTTTCCAAAAAGTTAGGACGTTGCATGCGAAGTTATACAAGTAGACCTATTTCTATGGTTATGTATCTAGGCTAGATGGCACTCTGCTGATTTAGCTAGGTTTAATCCAGTTTTCTGCAGGTACACTAACCCCGAGCATAGTTCGCTAGCGTCGACTAGCTACAGTGAGAGAACGATGTGCCAAAAATCTGAGAACGGTTGCCCTATAGGTGGCAACAGCGAGGGAACAGATAGGACGCGCATTCATGCATATCTTGTTTGGGTCTTTGTTGCGTTAAGTTAATGTGTAATGAAAACCCCTTTAAGATCTGGTTAGACTTGTCTAGGTCTTCTGTTTACCCCTCCCCGAATTTCTCAAAAGCAACCTCAAGCGGTTGACACGTGAAGCAGATAATTCAGGTACAAGCTCAAGAGATACAAGGCACACAACGGTGGTTAGAAAAGATGCAATACTATTATTAGCAAGTTATGGATGTCCCAGTAGAACATTTGAAATCCCTCTCGATTTT